>VMKM01001751.1:0-114743 GCA_008360985.2 Macquaria ambigua | reverse complement strand
CACACACACACACATACACACACACACACACACACACACACACACTTTCACTCACTCAGTCAAATATGAACACTCACTCACTAGCTTGCTTAAACACCTTATGCGCTCCAGTGCAGGGTTTTCTGCCAGAACAGCTGTCAACACGGTGATAAGCATCGTGCACATACAGAGAGTAATTTAAGAGCCTATACTCATAGAATGGGGGTTACAGTACGTAACCAACGGTACGTACGCTCGCCTGTTCATCTCTGTTGCTGTCGCAGTGTTTCGGTGTGAGAATTGTTTGGGCAGCATGAGAGCGTGAGACTTAACATGAAAGCGCGTGTCTCACGCCAGGAGCGTGAGAGTTGGCAACACTGGTTGTGGTATTGGTATTGATGTTAATATTAATAAAAATATTACTAATAGCAATATAATAATAGTAATACTAATAATAAGAGCAATAACAATAATAGCAGCAGCGGCTGTTGAGCAGGAACATGGGGGCAGCAGGTGGCCTGCAACCATAGATCCAGACTCTACAGCTCCAGAGGCAGAAATACCTGCAGAAAGCAACAGAAGGAGAGAGAGAGAGAGGGGAGAGAAAGCACACAACTACGGGAAGAAGTTGAGTTAGTAACAAGCATTGATGGGATATGAGTGCGTACAGATGGAGAGGGAGGGGAGGAGAGAGGAGAGAGGAGCTCAGTGCATCATGGGAAGTCTCCCGGCAGTCTAGGCCTATAGCAGCATAACTAAGGGGTGGCTCAGGGCTCACCTGAGTCAGCCCTACTATAAGCTTTATCAAAGAGGAAAGTCTTAAGCCTACTCTTAAAATGTGAGGAGGTTGTCCGCCTCCCGTACACAAACTGGGATCTGGTTCCACAGGAGAGGAGCTTGATAGCTGAAGGCTCTGGCTCCCATTCTACTTTTAGAGACTCTAGGAACCACAATGAACCCTGCATTCTGGGAGCGCAGTGCTCTAGTGGGGCAATAGGGTACTATGAGCTCTTTAAGATATGATGGTGCCTGACCATTTAGGGCTTTGAAGGTGAGGAGAAGGATTTTAAATTCTATTCTGGATTTTACAGGGAGCCAGTGTAGAGAAGCTAATGTTGGAGAAATATGATCTCTTTTTCTGGTTCTTGCCAGTAAACGTGCCGCAGCATTCTGGATCAGCTGGAGAGTCTTAAGGGACTTATTGGGGCAGCCTGATAATAGAGAGTTGCAGTAATCCAGCCTAGACGTAACAAATGCATGGACTAGTTTCTCTGCATCTTTTTGAGACAGGATGTGCCTGATTTTTGCAATGTTACGTAATTGAAAAAAGGCAGTTCTTGAAGTTTGTTTTATGTGGGAGTTAAAGGACATATCCTGATCAAAGATAACTCCTTAAGATTCCTTACGGTGTCGCTGGAGGTGTCGCTGGAGGCCAGGGCAATGCCATCTAGAGAAACTATATCTTTAGATAATGTGTTTCAAAGGTGTTCGGGGCCAAGTACAATAACTTCGGTTTTGTCTGAGTTTAACATCAGAAAATTGCAGGTCATCCAGGTTTTTATGTCCTTCAGGCATGCTTGAAGTTTAGCTAATTGATTAGTGTAGCAAGCTTACTTGCTCTCGGGTTCCGCTGACAGAGTCGTAAAGACAACGTTACAGTTTATGGCCGTGGCTGGCCCTTTATTTGGCTCCACTGAGCTCATAGACAACACATACATGCAGCCACGACTGTCCCTCTTTCCCTTGTCCACGTGCTGGGAAGCCATCGCTTCCCTTCTCTCTCAGTGCCTGGCCGCTCTTCGGTGTCTCTCCTCCGATCTCCAGCTCCACTGTCCTCTCCCCAGGCTGCCGCTACTGATAAAACACACACAGCTTGATTATCATCTGCGGCACCTGTGTGCTGCCCTAACTTCCCGAGCCACTCCCCCACCTCTCTCCTCCTAAACCACGCCCCACCACCACAATTAGTTTCATCTGGCTTGATCAATAAATATAATTGGGTATCATCTGCATAACAATGAAAAGTTATGGAGTGCTTCCTAATAATATTTCCCAAAGGAAGCATATATTATAGAAGAACAAATATTTCATGTTTTAAAAAAAGGCTCAGTGATTTCCTCAAACAGCTGTTCACTGTAGTTTCTATCAAACATACAGGAGGAAATAGTGCATTTGTTGGGGACTATTTTCAGCAGCGGATGAATCCACATTTGGTGCTCTAGTGAGTATTTGGGGCAGCAGGACGGTGTGTGTGGGACTGAGTCCAAATAAACTCCAGTGTGTGATGAAGGAACAACAGTGAGGCTCACTGATGAATTTTTAATAGTTTTTATGGCTCAGAGGAAGAAGATACATCAGGCTGTGATTCACACACAACACTTGTTAGCAGATACATTCACTGCTGGTTTGGATGTTTTCACTGGATTTGTTGACAATAAGGAAAATGCAGATTTAACCTCCTCAATGCCAAACATCTGACTTTGTATCTGCAGTATTTAATATGTGTATGTGAACACAGGTACAGTGGGTAACAGGGATGGCCAATGATCACCGGCTCTTTGTGACGGTCAGCTCACCGCAGGGCGTTCTCATGGCTTCGAAGAACGAAGCCGTCGGTCAAATGAACTTCCAGACTGAGGTGACAGGTAGGATCATCCGAAACACTTCAGTCTCCGTTATACATCCAGGAATTATACTTAGTCTCTGAGGTGACTGCAGTTTCATCACTACAGGTTTTTACCGGATGTGTCTTGGGAACCACAACAACCAGTTCGGGGGCGTCAGGGTCTTTCTGAACTTTGGCGTCATCTACGAAGGCTTTGAGGAGTCAAAGAGAGAGGTGGACGAGGGAGAGAAAGTCCTCAACAGCACTTTGGCCGGTATTGAGGTATTTGTCTCAAGTCAAGTCTCTGGGATTTTGGACTTAGTAATGTTTAGCACAGTCTGAATCTGTTTTGCTTGAGCTGATTCAGCTGGACAGGAAGCTAAATTATGGCATACAGTTACATACAAATGCCATGAAACTACATAATGTACCATGTCTGGTTTAGGAGAGTGTACAGAAGCTCCAGAATCAGATCTTCCACATATGGCGTCATTACAACTTCGCCCGCATGAGGAAAGGGAAGGATCTCTACCTCCTCCTGTCCAACCTCAACTACGTCACCTGGTGGTCGGCGACCCAAAGCTTCGTCATCATCCTGTCTGGATACCTGCAGCTCTGCGTCCTCAAAAGACTCTTCCGCACAGACTCCAGCAGGCCGCGATGCTGAGAGCAGAACATCCACACATCTAGACCACTGCTCTAACCACTTTCATGGTTTCTACTGTCAAATATCAGATTTGTATTGCATTTGTACTGCACAATATCTGAAGCTAGCAACTGAAACACAAATCATAAAATAAACTTCTCTACTCCACATTTAGTGATTTCTTTTGATATCCCTAGTTGGACTGTCAAAAAAAATTAAACAGCCAACAGCTGCAGAGGGTCGACTTCAGTGACGTCAGGGAGGATTTCTGCAGTTCTACAAAGGAAATAACCACCATGTAATACTTGAACCCTGTTAAAAACATGTTGCAAATATATGCTATACTGTATAGTTCACATTACAGGGTAAAAGTATACATTTGGTGTATGTTTCTTCTTCTTGGATACCTGGCCTCAGGTAGACGATGTGAAGTTTAATGGCTGAAAATTATCCAGTGAATTTAAATCTCAAAGGTAAACATCTGTTTTTGACATCGACACCTCACAGCGTGATTTCCCCGTGAGTACTGACATCACCTGTGGATGCCTGAGCTCCTGAGCAGCCACGTAATTGGCGCCTCTGGTCTCTGGCTCTTACAGCCTTGAACAGGATAAGCAGGCTTAACAAAAGAGTAGATAGCTGTTGCTGTGTCTGTTGCACTGCGTTGACAGCACCATGGATGCCACAGGTGATTCAAATACCTGAGAAAAATACAGGCATTTGTTGGTGCATTTGGATTCAGACGGGCCGCTTGTCAACAGGTAAATAATCTTTTAAGGTTTTTGATCATTTCTAACCGAACTCCTTTTAAAACTCTGCTCTTATATGAGATCTTACATTATCATAGCTGTCACTGAAAATATCAACTTTTCATGGCAATTAATACATTTTTCAGATAATGCAATTGTTTTTTAAATGGTTTATTTTTCTTAAAAAGTAGAAGACTTTTCTAAATAAAATAAAGGGGCATTTAAAGGATAGGTTTTAAGATAGGAACCTGGTTTTGCTTGCTGTAATCATTCCTCCTTCTGCTATTAAAAGATGACTTTCTAATGAAATGTCAATGTAATTGATTGGGGACAAAATCGCAAAAATACCTTCCAAACTTTCATATAACAAATCATGAGGGTATCTTCCAAAGTTACACTCTTTAGTACCACATTCACTGACAGTAACACAAAGAGAGAATTTGGTACTAAAAAGACTAACTTTGGAAGATAGCCACTTGATGTGTCCGACTCAGACCGCTGAAGCCTCAGATTACCTTCAGATACATTTGGAAGTGCATTAGGAGGATGTTTTAATGTCCAGTAAGAACAAGAGGAAAGACTACAGAAGTAAAAACCTGTTTAGATGTTCATTACAGAACCTGACTATTGTTTTAAGACAGACTTGAAAAAATGTGAACCTGTCCTTTAATCCTTAATTCAAAATGTCCAAATTTAGAGATACATGATTTTCACTGGACAGCTATGATACATGTAATGGACTGTTTTACAGAAACCTATGCACATATTATATACAAGTAGACTGATATTGCACGTATGTACAAGAAATGTGTTCAAAACACATTAGGCAGGTGTTACAGGTAGATGTTAGAGGTTGTTGTGCCAACATACACATGATGGACAGGTGACCATTTTCACCTGTCAACACAAGAGTATGTAGGCTTTAATTAGTTCAGAAGTATGTAGGACAGTTTTTTCTTTAAGCTCTTCGTGGAGAGTTGTAAACAAAACAAAATGGCAGTGAAAGGAAGTAATATTTGTCTTTGCGCACTTGAAACTCCACCCGTTCGCTCATAAAACCTGAGCATGCGGAAGGTATTCATGACTATTTTACAAAAAAACCCCACCCCTTATCCCTGCCCCAAACACCTTCAGAGAGGTGTTCTTTGTCTTTTTGGCAGCATGGCAGCATTGTTTGATCACATAGGTTACACTAGACAGACTTATCAGACACGCTGATAACAGATTCAGATTAATACTGTACTAAAAGAACATTACAATGCTTAGACAGATGGTTGACAGATATTATACCGATTCTGTATTATAAACCATACATGAACACTGAGCCATGTGGGGGCACTGTTTCAAAATCACATTTGACTCCACTTCATGAATGTGCAAAGAGGAAAAAGGAGAGAAATCGAGGAAAGCAAAATAAGGAACTGAAGTTACTGATGAGTTACATAATAAATACAGACAGTTACTCTCCACTAGCCTGGTTACAGACTTCTGAACTGGCTGCAGTTAGGTCTGTTGTTGAGCTCGTTGGCAGTTGTTTCCTACATTGGAAAATCAGCTTTATTTATAGGCGTGATTAAAAACAAAGACATTATTTTCCTGTGCTCAGAAAATAGGTTGCAACTAAAAAAGACAAGCAAAAATGAACTCTGAAATCAGCATATTTCTTCAATCTACATGACAAACATTAAAGCGGCTATGATCAATATTTTTATAATGACAATCAACAATGTGAAAGGCTCATAGTGAAGAACCTACAGAGAATCATCAGCTGAATCTGCAGCTCATTGTTTATCTGTCCGGTGCACAACTTTACTGATCTGAGGCCTGTACTACGAAGCCAGTTCAACAGACCCAGGATATCTTTTCATTATCTGGCTTCACTGAGCCTAACAGTCCCAGTCATGCTTAGTGGTCACACAACAGTGGTTATAAATCAACCCAGGGTTTCCCAATCTAGCCACAAGCGCATTCAGGGGCGGGGCTTGCAGCATATGACCAATCACAAACCTGACAGTGTCATGAAAGGCCTTCGAGGCAGCCTTGCCACGACAAGCCATATCAGGTAGCAGGGAGAGGACCCAATTGCAGACAGGCGAGGAGGCTGAATCAGTCCAAAGGTTTATTTAAACAACAAAAACTTACTAAGGTCTGGCAGGGAAACACCAGGAACAAGACACGAGGAGATCACCAGCAACATCCAAAACATCCAAAACACTGGAACATCCAACACAAAGAACCACAAGGAATCACAATGAATCACATAATCCACAAATCACCAAGAACCGAACGCAGGGAAACAACCACACTAGGAAACACCGACAATGACACCAAAGAGAACAAAGGGAGAGGACCGGTATATATAGGGGAGGAGACAATGAGGGAAACAGACACAGGTGAGTAACAAGACACAGGTGCAAGCTATCAAAAAAGGCAGGAAAAGAACAAAGACAGGAAATAATCAGCACACAATGAAACAAGAACAGTAATTTCAAAGTAAAACAGGAAACACAAAACCAAAAAACACATGTCCACACTAGGGTCCTTGGGATCATGACAGACAGGTGCACTGGCAAAGAGCAAACTGTAATATTAGACACATCATCCAGGTTAAAAGCAACACAGCTGCAGCTGCCAAATGCAGGAAGGACAGCTGGCACAATGAAATGGCTTTGACATTTCTTGCAAGAAGCTGACACAGATAGTCAGTCCCTCCGATGAGAAACTATCTCTCATATAAACAGAGTTCCTCTCATGATCCACGTACCAAGCTCCACTTCTTTTCTATTGGTGATGTCATTTTCCAAGAGAATTGATTGGTCAGTAGGCGGTGCTTTTGTACGCGTTGACCTGTTATCTCCAACATAACCTGCTCCGGAGCAGGTTAGGCGCGCAGCGTAAGTTACCATGGCGATTTACCCCGGTAAGAAGTGAACCACCGTCATTGTGCTGAAAACCCAGAGTTAAACCTGAAGTTAGCTTGCTAACCGCAAATCCTGCTTCGTAGTACAGGCCTCTGGTTCCCTCTCAGCCTCTCATGGCGTCGCTTTCAGAGAAGCAGCTGTAAAAAGCCACTGTGCACTACCTGCTCATCGGGAAAAAAATCTGTTAATGCAGGTTTAACTTCTCTGTGCAACACTACCGCAGCTGAAAAGTGTCTGAATAATGAAGTGAAACAAAATAGCAATTCTAGACTAACTATCCAAACACACCTGAGTTACCTGTCTAGCTGTAGCTGGCTAGCTACTCTGGTCGTTTGGGGTGAAAAAACACTCCAGTGGTTAAATTAAATAAACTGAAAAACAAATAACAAAATAATTGTCTTTGTGTTCAATCTGAATGCAGCTTTAGAATATTAGATGTTTCATTTTAGTTGTGGTGTTCAGATCAAATAGAGCAAATTCTCATCTCGCTTTATTTGTACAGATTTGACTGCTGGACGTTTATTCACTACGAACAACCAACTGTACTGACATTAGTGGTAGCTAGCTAGCAACTACAAACAGTGACCACCGTGTTTACAAGTAATTCACTTCAGCTCAGGTCAGATACATTTGTTAAATGTGCTCATTTCAGTTGAGTTTAGCTCAGTTCAGTTCAGTTTGGTTAAGTTCACTTCACTGTGGCACAATTCCATGTCATTCCAAGCTAACTGCCTCTCTGTCCCTACAGCTAATCATGGATTACATAGGTAAAATCTTGTCCACGTGCATATCCATCTACAAGCTGGCTGACAATGTGAAGGCCAACAAGGAGCGCTGCCAACGAGTCGCCCACAGAGTCAAAGCCCTGCAGGAACTGGTTCTTGCCATAAAACAAAGGGGGCCTGGCCAAATCTCTGCCCCTGTGGAGAATGCTCTGAGGGAACTCTGCATGACTCTGGAAGGAGCCAAGACGCTGATGATGAAATACTCCAAAACTAAAGCTGTTATGAGCTTCCTGAAGTCCAGCAGCCATGAAGAAACGTTCTGCAAGGTGAACGAAAGACTCACTGATACCTTCCAGGTCCTGTCTGGGGCTCTACAGGTCGAGCAGGGGGACATGCTGCACAGAGTGTATGAAACTGTTGCAGCAAGGAGACAGGATGAAGAGTATTGCAGTGGACAGCCTCCTACTAGCTCCACAGCCCCCATGCCTCTCCCCGGCATCATGTCCCCCATGCAAATGTCAAGCCCTACAACTCCCATACCTCCACCCGGCATCATGTCCCCCATGCTAATGTCAAGCCCTACAACCACCATGCCTCTACGTGGAACCATGGCTCCCATCCATTTCTCCCCCACCATAGCCCCCAGGCCTGTCCTTGCTACTGCGTCCCCCATAGTTGTCTCCCCCACCATAGCCCCCAGGCCTGTCCTTGCTACTGCGTCCCCCATAGTTGTCTCCCCCACCATAGCCCCCAGGCTTGTCCTTGCTACTGCGTCCCCCATAGTTGTCTCCCCCACCATAGCCCCCAGGCCTGTCCATAGAATCATTGCCTCAGCGCGAGCACCTTTTGCCCCAATGACTTTATCAACACAAAATACATCCGTTGTCAGAAGTTATGTGGTCAACAACTCTTATCATTTTCCTTAAAACAAAGGAAACACTATTTAAAAAGTGTTTGAAAATATTTCTGTGATGTGTGAGGACAAGGAGGGACTGGTAGGAGAAAGACCTCTCACCATGCCTGCCTATGGCCCCCATTTGTTTATCTAGAGACAAGTCCCCCACAGCAAAACACACTCACCCTAACAAGTTATTTAGTCACATATTCAACTCTTTAGTATTTTTCCTTTAAGATGGTTTCAATTTTAGAGAGGCAGCAAACAAGAGGAAAAAATAGATCCGGGAGGAGTGTAAGGGTGTGTGTGTGTGGTCACCACGAACCATTCAGTACAGGACGTTCAGTTCAGCGTGCCACTTCCTCGGTTTAGTACGCCCTGTGATCCAAACAATTACTATTACTGTCAAAATAGTCTAGTAAATGTCACTACTCGCATGGCAGAACAGAAATTATACAGCACAAATTTTACCCAGAAAGGTTTTGTTTGTTTTCCCTGCTGTACCTAAAATGTACCGAAACATGACCCCAAAACCGAGCTTCATACCAGACTGTGAACTTTATTGCAGCTGTACCTAATCCAACATCGGAGAGGTGTGGGGGGAGGGGGTTTCTGGAGCTATCTGATCATCCGAGAAGCACTTCTGATGAAGCGTACTGGCAGCTGTAGCATACTGCCAGTATGCTAACCACCACCAGAACACCTAAAACAAGAGACAAATCTGGTTTCAGATAAGTTGCTACTTAAAGTGGCTACCACTCGGTGCCACTTCCCCTGTTCAGTCACAGTATCTTGAGTTAGAGCAAGTGCCTGATCACACAACAAATGGACATGTGCATCCTTGCGAAATAGGTGGTGCTGGAAGTTTGGTGAAATACAGTAATGACTACTTGCAGGGCCTCGAGCTACTGTGGCTGAGGAACTGACTGGAAACATGGTAGCTAGCTGGTGACATGCTGGCACTAGGCTGCCACAATAGCCCGACAAGACACATGGCTTGCTAACTGACTCCCACTGGTGCTAACTAGTAAAGTTTACCAAAGTAGACCTCAACATGAAAGAGCTCTGCACATTTATTTAGCCTCATGAAAGAATCCACCAGTCTGTGGTGGCATGGTGGTCTCCTCCTGGCTGCATCCCATCGCCTCCCTGTTCTCTCTCCAAGAATTTTGTGTCTTTTGTGTATCTTTGTTATTTTGACACGATAAATTGTATAAATCGCCAATCACTGCATAAAGATTGTCAGATTGTCAGTTTTGGAAAGTTACGCAGCCCTGTCAGGAACCTAAAGCACATCACTTTTTGATCACTACTATCAATAATTCTTGAAACAAGTTGAGTTGTACGAGAAACTGGTGAAATAACTCCCTCACCCCCTTCGCAACAAGACAATAAAAGACATTACCTTATTACATTAACGTACATTAACTCATAACACAATGTTCCCAGCAGAGGCCATGCCAGTCCACACCTGTACAGTGTTTGGATGAGCCTTGTTGTGGCAGATCTGACAGTGAGACACTCAAGGTTCACAGTCTTCCTGAAGGTGACGAGACAGAAATTCTGTATGTTAAAATCAGGAGTAAACTGAAACTGTATGATGCATCTGCAGCAGAAAATAGCATCCTTTGCTGATTCAGTGTGAACCCCCTCGTAAATGTTTGTGTCATAAAAGACACACACAGGAATATTTGATGATACAGAATTTCTTTGTGTCACCAAAATTATTTTAGACTCATTCATGGTTAGGTGTCATTGGGTTTGGAGGATCATTAAATCTATATAAAACCCCAGAGTGAGACAGAGGGTGACAGCTCTTAACTAACAAAGAGAAGTGTTTGGAAAAGATTTTCTTTCTGAACTGTATAAAAGAGAATAACTTACATGTTACCTTCAGTTCAGTAAATGTTCACACAGGCATTTATTCCATTTGTATTCAATATATTTATTATTCATTATTATTACTAATTTTATTGTTTTTATGTTAAGCACTTTATTTTTTTTGTTCTATACAAATGAAACATTACTATCTATGTTTATTTTTTTAAATACACATCCTTTCAAGCACTTTAAACGATGTTGTGTATAGAAAATGCAAATTAATATTGTCACTTAAACAAGACTGACACGTGATGAGTCCGACTAACTGTATGTATAAAGAACAATAACTTGTTGTAAAAACATGTTACAGAGAACTTCTACTTTATTAAAGGAGCAACCATTTACCTCAGGACTTGAGCGTGGAGATTGATTCTTGACCTCTGAAAACACATTCTAAACACAAAGCTCACTTACTTAGATATTCCCGGAGCTTTCAACCATATCCTGTGGCCTTCATCTGTGAATGGAGGTTGGCCAGGTGTCCTGCATTATACACTTGAGGACTACACAGGGCAAATTCTTTAGATGATGAAATGTTAGCTCTGTTATTGAATATATTAAAGCTGGTGTTGGCAAAATCTGTGCAAAACCTTCCTCCTCTCTCTCTGCTGCCTCGTATCACTCCGCTAAGCCCCTCCCACCAAACCCACAACTTGGACCGGCAGCAGAAGGAGTCGGTTCCTCTGTGAAACCGTATCCCTTGTAGCAGAGCAGAGCGCCCCAGGCTTCAGAGGCAGCTGCAACGCCGTCCAGCAGCGGGAAGAGAGGCTAGTACACCACACACACACCACACACACACACACACACACACACACACACACACACACACACACACACACACCACTGTCCCCCGTCAACAGTTATCCCCACTGTTTGTCATCATCAGGCCTCTTTGCCACTCGTCGTAACGAGCGCCATGACATCGAACATAATGAGCTGAAGCTCCGTGTGGAGCCGGGACGTGTTTTATTTAACAAATGATGTTTTTATTCCCCATTTCATGGTCTTTTACAGATTATTTATTGTAGGAAATCAGCATGCTTTTACCAACGGCACTGATCAGAAAGATTTAATGAAATCATATTTCTTAAAGGATAGGTTTACATTTTTTTCAAGTCTGTCTTAAAACAATAGTGAGATGCCCATACTGTATGTACACTGAAACAGGTTTTGCTTCCTGTAATAATTCCTCCTGTTCATACTGGCCATTAAGAGATCCCTTCATAATGGGGGACAGAATCTAAAGTCTTCTTTCTGTGCAAAAATACATTCAAGATCAGCTGAAGATAATAGGAGGCTTCAGCAGTCTGAGTTAGACAAATCAAGCAAGTATCTTCCAAAGTTACAGTCTTTTTAGCAAGAAATTTCCTCTTTGTGTTTCTGCACTAAAGAGACTGTCACTGGGGAAGATAACAACTTGATTTGATTTACTCAGACTGCTCATATTAGCTTCAGATAAAATTTGGAATACAGACTTGAAAAAATGTGAACCTATCCTTTAACATTCATAGCACCATCTTGTGGTCACTAGGCTGAACAACGCAGCTCTGTTATTAGGGATGATGGATATGGATTATACTCTCAAAACATTCCTGACTGTGGCCGGATTTACTTGTTATAGGCCTCAGGGCAGAAATGTAATGTTGGACCCCTTTTGAGCCCCCAGTGGTGGAGAGTAACTAAGTACATTTACTCAAGTACTGTACTTAAGTACAGTTTTGAGATACTTCTGCTACTTTACACTTTATGTTGTACTATATTGTACTCCACTACATTTATTTGATGACTTCAGTTACTAGTTACTTTGCAGATTCAGATTAATAACACAAAATGTAATCAACAAATAAATGATGATGTATTATTATAGGTTAAGGTACGATAAAATAAAACTTTATTTACAAACTACCCAGCTGTATATAAAGTCATTAAAATGAGCTCCACCTTTACCAGCTCCACATTAAATTGATGAACACATCAATGCATCAATAATTATAATCCAATAACACAATATACTGTATGTATAATATTCTGAAATGGGCCGTTCTGCATAATGAGTACTTTAGCTTTTGGTACTTTAAGTACATTTTGATGGTAATACTTTTGTACTTTTACTTTGTACTTTGACTTAAGTAAAAGATCTGAGTACTTCTTCTACCACTGTGAGCCCCCACCACGCCACACACCTTAGTACATTAGGTGGGTAACAGTTGGCTTTCTCCAGTAAGATGATTTCTTAAACGTCATGACAAGAAACCTGGTTTCTGTAATCGAGGTAGAGTATTAGAAAAACCTGATTTGCGGGGCTTTCAGGAGAATGCCAGTATCTTGGCTATGTACATGGGTAACCAGGTTTCTTTTTGGCTTTTGTCATGTGAGCACTGTGCAGGACTGTAACGGCTCAGAGAAATTACAAGCTTGAACCCAGAAGCAAGACTCACAGACAAACAGGTTAAAGTAAAAGAGTGAGAGGGGATGTGAGGGGAATGGCGGGAAAGGGTTTACTGCAAGGCAGGAGGAAGTGGCTGGATCTGGAATGACAGGAGAGTTAGCAGGTGACAGGTGAAAACAGAACAGACAACTGAATGAATACTAAGAGCTAGATGAAGTTGTGACAAGGAAAATGACTTCAGACAGGGAAAGTAACAGTGGAGCGGGTAGATGAAAGGGCAGCTCAAAACATAGGGATGCATTCTTGTATTTAAAATAATTCCAAAGTCCAACTAAACCTAAAAACTAACACAATACAGACTTGAAGACTCTGCTCTTCTTTACTGCATAATACAGCAGCAACATCTGCTTTTATCCTCTAATTCTGATTTCACCTTTTGTAGTACGTCCTCCTGCTCTGACAGCTTGTTGTCCTGCTCATGCAACTTATTCTCCTGTTCAACCAGTTTCTCATCCTGTTTGACTTGCTTCTTTTCCTGTACATCCAGTATGTTCTCCAGTTTGGCCAGTTTGTTCTCCTGTATGTCCAGCTTCTTCTTCTGGTGCACATGCAGAGCCCCAGAGAGAGTCACAAAGGCATCAGTGAGACTTTTGTTCATGTTGTCGAACTCTAATTTGTAGTCGCTGGATTTCACCATGTGTGTCACCACATGTAGCTTGCTGAATTTGCTGACCACCTTATCCGATGATTCCAGAATGTTATTGAGTTTCTCCAAAGCTTTTCTCACATCATCAGGGAGTTGGTCTTGCTCCTTCTGTTGGACAAACTCCACAACTTCCTTCAGTGCATCGAGTCTATTCAAAACGTGGGGGCCTTGCTCATAAATGTTCTTCATCCTGTCATACAGGTTGTAGAAGGTCTGGAAGGTTTTTATGACCTCCATGATCAGCTGGAGAGACAGGGAGGCAGTTAGCCTGGAACAAAATGACTGGCATTAATCAGATATCAATGGGAACTATAATTCTTGTTGAGGCAAGTTACAGTGATTGCAGCTGAACTGAGCTGTGCTGAATCTAATCAAAGCAACATGATGATGATGATGATGATGATGATCTGAACTGAAGACTGAACTGAACCTAAATCTCAGTCAACCAAACTGAGCTGGATGAAACATAAGTAAGGGCGCTTTCACATCTGATGGTGTGCTTCATATAATATAATGTTGTATTAAGATAATTATAATAATTACTAATATAACACTTTTCAAGTAATAAATGATTTTCATAAAGAGAATAAATCAGAAATTTTAATGTCAGCATGCACTCACTGGTACCGGGTACTGGTACAAACTTCACCAAACCAAAATGTAAGCTGTGCAAAAATGTCCTTGTTGAAATTGATTAAGAATGTCAAAATAAAAAAATAGACAGTCAGAGGAAACTCCGTCAACTGATGAAAGAACTTCTCTGAGTTTAGCTGCTGCTGCAGTTCAAGTCACACTGAGACTACATGTAGTACTATCAGTGGTGACACTGAGTCTCTTACTAACTAACAGGTTCTAACAGGAGCCCGAGTTAATTCATATATCGAGAGGAAATGATTACTTACTGTAAAGTTGATGCAGACGCAAATAGTCTGTCTTAATGCAGGTGTGTGTGTGCATGAAAGAAGGTGAAACTTGTTGGAGTTTTCTTTTAAAGTTTTTAGCCACACTAGCAGCGTGACTCTAAATGGCTACGTCGGTGGGTCGGTCCACCACCAGACTGAAATATCTCAACAACTATTGGATAGATTGCCATTAAAATCATCACCAATATACAAACATTCATGATCCCCAGAGGACGAATCTTCTGACTTTGGTGATTCCCTGAGTTTTCCTCTGGCGCCACCAGCAGGTCAAAGTTTTCACTAATCCAGTGAAATATCTCCACATCTACTGGATATATTGATGCAAACCTTAGTACAGACATTCGTGGTTCCCAGAGGATGAATCCTACTGACTTCAGTAAAGCCCTGGCTTTTTATCTAGCACCAGCAGATTGACATTTGTGGTTCTGAGTGAAATGTCTTGACACCTAATGGATAGATTGCTATAAAATGTGGTTCATCATTCATGTTCCCCTCAGGACGAACTGTAATAACTTTGGTGATCCTCTGACTTTTCCTCTAGCGCCATCATCAGGTCAACATGTTAATGTGTCCAATATTTTGGTTTATGACCAAATACCTGCAGAACTGATGACATTCCCATCAGCCTCAGCTGCTCTCTGTGTTTACTGCTAACTAGCTAATGTTAGCATTGTCTGTATATTCATGGTCTTGTTGTGTTTTGAACTCCACCACAAGCTGCACACGTTATTTATTTATTTATTTAATTGAGGAAATATTGAACAATACAAAATCCAATAACCATAAACAGTGATATCAATATTTAATCATCAGTCATGCATAACAAAGTATATTATAGCGTTTATGAATCAACCACACTCGGTAACTAAGAACCAGAAAATGATCAAAGTAAAATACATGAAGGCCTACACTTGGAACATAAAATGAGCCTGCTATAGAGATGGATCATTTTAGGATATTACATTTTAAAAAGTGGATAAAGCCATATGATTCACGTTTACATTAATGTCTTCTAGGTTTTAAAGGGAGAAATCGTGCAAACAATGAGGCATGTCTGTGATTCTGGTGCACATTTACTTTGCACAAAAAACTGCGTCTTGATCAATTAGATTAGGTATCATATAATATAATGAAATTAATAGATGAAATATTGATTTTTAGCATCTGACTTGGAGGTTTCCGTCTATAAGCTTAATGAGTGTTTACTACTCTGCTCCTCCCACGAGGCTTTGACAGCATGCCAAAGGCTAAGACTCTTCTTTATTGCAGAATACAGTAGTACCCTCTACTTTCATACACTAACTTTGATTCCACTCTTTGCAGAATGTCCTCCTGCTCTGCTAGCTTGTTCTCCTGTTCGGCCAGCTTCCTCTCCTGCTTGGCTAGCTTCTTCTCCTGCTCATGCGACTTATTCTCCTGTTCAGCAAGCATGCTCTCCAGGTCGGCCAGCTTCTTCTCCTGGTGCACATGCAGAGCCCCAGAGAGAGTCACAAAGGCATCAGTGAGACTTTTGCTCAGGTTGTCAAACTCTAACTTGTAGTCGCTGGATTTCACCATGTGACTCATCACATGTAACTTCCTGAATTTTTCTAGCACCTCCTTCGCTGATACCAGAATGGTGGTAAGTTTCTCCAAAGCTTTGCTCACATCATCTGCGAGTTGCTCCTTCTGTTGGACGTATGCCACTAGTTCCTGCAGCGCTTCAAGTCTATTCAAAATGTGTGGGCATTTCTCATTATTGTTCTTCATCCTGTCAATTAGGTTGTAGAAGCCCCAGAAGGGTTTTATGAGCTCCATGATCAGCTGGAGAGACAGGGAGGCAGTTAGCCTGGTACAAAATGACTGGCATGAATCAGACATCAATGAGAACTATATAACTTAACAGCATCATAAAGAGAATAAATCTGAAATTTAAATGTTAACATAATACGCCAAATGTCACAGTGCAGCTGATTGAGGCTGATAAAGCCCATTTTAGACTGATCAGCCAAGTCTGACAGTATAGAGCTGACATGGCCACCGTACAGAAGATAAACTCTTTTGTTTTAGGTAACAGCACGTCCTTTCTTCTGTCGCCACCCTCAGTACAAACTTTACATTTTTTGCTCCACTTTTGCACCAAAGTGCATATCTAGCTGAAATGAATGATGTAGTGTTTGTTTCCAGCACATCACAGTCCCAATGTCGGCATTGATTTTAGTCTGTATCCTCTGTTTCCCCAGTTCAGTGCTGGCATTGGGCCGGTACTCACTGGTACTGGGTACTGGTACAAACTTCACCAAACCAAAATGTAAGCTGTGCAAAAATGTCCTTGTTGAAATTGATTAAGAATGTCAAAATAAAAAAATAGACAGTCAGAGGAAACTCCGTCAACTGATGAAAGAACTTCTCTGAGTTTAGCTGCTGCTGCAGTTCAAGTCACACTGAGACTACATGTAGTACTATCAGTGGTGACACTGAGTCTCTTACTAACTAACAGGTTCTAACAGGAGCCCGAGTTAATTCATATATCGAGAGGAAATGATTACTTACTGTAAAGTTGATGCAGACGCAAGTAGTCTGTCTTAATGCAGGTGTGTGTGTGCATGAAAGAAAGTGAAACAAAGATTTGATTTTTTTTATCCTCTAATGTGGCTGATAAGTTATCATCCATCCCTCCCCTGGGCGTCATTCATGTTCTTTGGTCAGACACATCACAGATTTAGACCCAAGATATTCAAACTCCTTCAGTCCACATCCCATCAGACACAAACAGGGTCATTGTCCTGTAAAGGTTGGGCTCCAGAGCTGTTTACCTTCACAGGTTTCTGTAGGTGACGTGTGAAAGACCTACAGGAGGTCTGCAGGTCTCTGCAGGTCTCTCTCTGTGACCTGCAGTTAAACAGCTCAGTTACACAGTTTATTGGTTTATTGACAAACTCAATAAAACTATATATATATATTTATGAGGTGTGCTTCGAGCCAGCCATGTAGATAAAACTGGTTTTGTTCTCAACAGTCTGCTGGCAAACAGCTGGATGTTTCAGTTAAGTTGTAGGCAGGCTAATATAGTTTATAGTTTACTTGTACTGGACTGTGGTATCAATATTCAGTTATATAAAAACAAGAAAGCACAAATGTAAACTTTGTGTTGTTCATCCAAGTAACTTATTATGTATTTCTATAAGTTAGTTAACATCTGAACATTGTTGTGTTAGAAAGGAATGACAGCATTATTCTTATAATACTGTAGTACTGTATAACAACAGAGCTAAACAGCTCTACTTTATTTCCATGTCAGAACACGGATCATCAGCTGGTGACAAAGCTGACTCTTTACCTGGGACATGTAGCTTTAGCATCAGGCTTTTAGCATGACAGCATGTATGTAGCCACCAAGTGCAAGTTAAAGACCCTCCTGCAGGTTTGTCATTTTATGTGAAAAATGGGTTTGCCTTTGTGTATGAAATGTTTACACAAATAAACACTGTGTGTCACTGTATTTGTCCTGGTTTTGAGAAATCTGTGTCTGAGCTTCCTGCGTCCGCCTCGGTACAAAGCAGGTGAATGGGATTTTGTTTTAGGGTTTTTTTTGACAGCAGCATTTTTTCCACACTCAGTGTCCCCATTACTCTGCATAATACACAGAACACGCTGTGTATTATTAGGGACTGTATAGTATGTAGTAGTAGTAGAAGTTGTTGCGCTATATTGTGAACACGGCATTGTATGTCCTTGTTAAATCTCTTGTGGATTAAGTGGAGACTTTTATTTTGAAGAGTATATTTTGGTATTTCTGGGGTTATATTATATATATAATTCTTGTTATGTTCCTAGGAATGCTGGAAATATGTTAATAATGTAATTATGAGAGTAAGTGTATTTTCATGTAAAGGTTGGTCACTTTCCTATGAAAGAGGAGATGTTCTGGGTTATAACAGGAAGTATCGCCATAGTTTTATTTTGTAAAGTTGTACTTGGTGAGCTCCAGCACTCGTTACTTCCTCTTTTCACCCGGGCTTTCTCTTGGAAAGGTATGCGCTCTCTGTATTGTGTTCATTTTCTGTAATCTTTTTTATATATGTCTACTGTTAAGTTGCTTTGAACAAATGTGAAGCCAACTTATCGACATTATAATTGTTTAGAGTTACAATTTAGTTTGTTTTTATGCATAAATCCGCTAATAAAGGAAAAAGTTGTCGAAATACGTAAGCAGCAGGGCTGCCGTGTAGCAGCGACGCTAGCGTGTGCTGTCGAGTTTTTGCTAGTGTGAAGCATGTAGTGACTTTGCTCATGATGTTACACAGGCGCGGGAGCATTTATGCAGGAGCAACCCTGTAAATGTGTGTTTCTTCATGTTTACAGTTGCAGTGGAAGATATCGGGCAATAAAATGCTTTGACCATCCATGGAGGTGCAATTATTACCTTTAAACAACACAACGCAGACTCGAGGCACCAAAACACTCAAGAAAGACTGAGAAGATCCACACGAAGAGTCGTCTCTGTGCAAGAAAACACACAAATAACTGTGAAAAGCTGGAGTGTCAGTGTGTGTCGCTTCACGTTCTTGTCTTGTTACTAATAGTACATCATTGACCGCAGGTGTTTCACATGAAACCAGCCGGCAGTGGTGGAATGTAACAAAGTACATTTACTCAACCGTGTACTTAAGGACAAATTTGAGGTACTTGTACTTTTCTTTTCATGCCACTTTCTACTTCTACTCCACCACATCTCAGATGGAAATATTCTACTTTTTACTTCACTGCATTTATCTGACAGCTTTAGTTACTTTACTTTATAAAATAAGATTCTGAAGTACAAAATATACAAAGAGTTTATTGTAAGGGCAAACTTTCTCTTTTCCTTTATTACTAGATATGTTTAGTGTAATTAAATTTCTCTCTTTATGTCTCATATATATTTAGTGTGATAACTTGTTTTTTCCTATTAATCAGTCTTAATTCTGTACACTTAGATAATTTCTGTTTCAGGTACACTGGTATCTGGTTGGTTTCAGCAGGAGGACAGATGGTTTGTAATCAGGGGAGAGACAGCTGCAGTCTGGGGAACAGTCTGCCCTGGGTGTCCAGCCTTGGGGCAGGAAACTTAGTTGGAGACAGACTATCTTTGTTAGAGGTGACTCTGTACTCTGATATGTCTGTCTCTGTGTTAAGTATGTGACAGCATCTTTCCTTCTTGGTCAGACGTTTCATATGCGTCCTGGGGTATGATCTCTGGCCTTCAGCTGAAAAGGATTGACTCTGTGGGCTCACCTGCACCCTCCTTTTATTTACTTCTTTTATTCTCATTTCTTATTGTTTCATTCTTTTTTTAATTAAATATACAAAAGACAACGGTTTGTTGTATCTACATTTTATTTGCTCACTTCTCCAAAGAAAATACACAATTTCCACCACATTTATAAAATATGAGGTATTCTTATAAATTAAAGAGCAGCTGAAACAATTAGGTAATTACCTGATTAATCAGCTGACAGAAAATTAATTGGCAACTGTTTTAATAATCGCTGAAGTGATTTTTGCTGATTTCTATCATTTCCTGGTTGCAGCTTCTCAGATGTGAAGATTTGCTGCTTTTCCTTTGAATGATGTTGAGGTTTGGACTGTTGGTTGTGAAGGAGTCACTTTGGGCTCTGGATCATTGTGATCAATCAATCAATGGATTAATGAATCTGCAGATGAATCATTAGATACAAACTAGTTGAAAATGAAGATGAATGCATGGAGAAGTACATTTTCCTGATTATATTCACAGACTGACTTTTCAATGCAGGACTTTTACTTGTAACAGAGTATTTTTACAGTGTGGTTTTAGTACTTTTGCTGAGCGTGAGGATCTGAATACTTCCTCTGCCTGCCAGCCTGACAGATCATCAATATAACAGTTAAGCCTCCAGACCTCATCTGCTCTGCACCCCCCGCCCCCTGGCGGTGAGTTATGCTTCTGCTTCAGGGATAAGATAAACAAATCATGGGTGTGTCAGAGCAGAGGATCATGAATAACACTCAGAGGGGAGGAAGGACTGTTAAGTGGCACAGAGGAACAGGAAGTAGTGAGCAGCAGAGGGAGGTGCTGAGGGAAACAGGGTAGTTTCATTTTCTCCCAGCGAACACACACAGCAAATACCAGGGCTGAGACAGGAAGCTTCCACTGACATCCACTTACAGGTAAATAATCTCTGTGTCTTTGATCGTCTCTACAGTAAAGTCCTCTGCTGACATCAGTCCTGCTGTTGCAGGTTTAGTCTGCTTCAGATTCAGCGTGTAGATCAGGAGCACAGTGAGTCATTTTCTCTACAGCAGTTCTTCACAGCGAGAAACATTTCACACAGGTTTGATCCGTCACCGGGTGGACCTGGTGAGAACTGACAAAGTTTTTCCCTCCAGGGCAACAGAGAGCAATAATTACCTCCATCATGCTTTCCAACACCAGTGTCCGAGGAGAGGCTCCTCCTTCAGCTTTGCAGTTAGGGTGGAGTTTATCTGCTCATATGGATGACTGGACTGGATCTTGTTTAGCAAGATATCATAAACCTGTAGCTATAACAGTTATGATAATCATGATACAAATCACAAACTATAATTTCATTCAGAATGCAGCTAATTAAAGGTTGGGTGGGCAGTATTTTTTTGGCGTCATTGGGCAAAAAATCCATAATGTAATTCAAGTGGTTTGAGAGCAGACCTCTACTTCAGCCCCCCCTCTTGGCTCTGTTTTCAGGCTTCAGAAAATCTAGCCCGTAGACTTTAGCCAATCACAGGTTACTTCAGAGAGACGGTGCATTCGTATTGGCTGTTCTACAAATGCAGACGCGCGTACGTGTCCCTTCAGACGGTGAAAGCCTGATTTAATGGTGGAAAATTCTGCAACTTGTGATAAATTAACACCTCTTTTGCCTGCAGCAACACGTCCCTCCACACGGAGCTTCAGCTCATTAGTTCAAGTTGTGGGTTTGGTGGGAGGGGCTTAGCGGAGTGATACGAGGCAGCAGAGAGAGAGGCGGAAGGTTTTGCATAGGTTGCACAGATTTTGCTTACCCCAGCTTTAAGAGCTGACGTATTTCAATTATCTGCAGAAAAAGCCTTCGCCTCATTGAAATGATTTGTAAGAAGCAGTATGGCGCTAAAACTACAATTGGCGGTCGATCCGTGTAGTTTGGGCTGAAAGTGTTCATTTAAATCTCCCGCTTGCTTTCCCTTTGCTCTCCAAGTGATGTAACACCAGGAGCTGAGTGGAAGTGGAACTGCTAATGAAACACAGGAATTGAAACCTGCTGAACATCAACATGTTAGCATTGTGGACTGCTGACATTAGCATTTATCTCAAGTGCCACCTCAGACTTGTCACATCGTAGTGAAGAGTTGTAACATGATAAAACCCTGGGTACATTTTGTGAAATTTATTTTTTTATTTAGTATTGAATTAAACAGCTTCTAGCGTTGTTTGAACTAAATGTATGTGTTCCTTTCTCCCAAACGTCACGAGGAATACGAGCACCAAGTCCTTCTCTTTTCAGTCTAAAGCTCTCTGAAGAAGTCATACAGTGTGGATGAGAGTATGAAGTTTGGGTGTTTTAAGACAATCATCTGCATTATAACTGGTCTTGTTTCAGCTCCTTAATGTCAGAGTATTACAGTTTTATTCCATCATCAACTTGAGTTTTTTGGTAGTGAAATGTGACAGAAATTTGCAAACTGTTCAATTTTTTCAAAGTTCAACTCTTGAGACATTTAGATTTTCTCCTCTCTGTGAGAGGGAAGAGAAGTCTTAGCAAATCCAAATATGTATAGGGAGTATTTGGGGCAGCAGGACGGCGTGTGAGTCCAAATAAACTCCAGTGTGTGTGTTGAAGATTTATCAGGCTGTGATACACACACAATACTTGTCAGTAGATGCATTCAGTGCTGGTTTGAGTCTGTGTGATTATAGATTAAAGCCTCATCCTTTAAAGCTACAAGGTGTACGACTGGAAAGTACTTTACTTTGCTGGTGGTATTATCAAGAATAACACAACAACACATGCTGCTACACCAAACCGAACGCTGAGATTAATGTGCTAAAAGAGCAGCATTTTCACCAGGATTGCGTAATTCTTCTACAGTATAAGGAAAAAGTAATTCCATCAGAATAATTTGAAAGAAGCTACAATTACATAAAGTTTCTACACATAGTGGCTGTAAGTCACGATAAAGCTTTTAGTAACCAGCCAGTCTCTTCCAGTTCGGTGGTGGAAAGTAAGTACAAGTGCTGTAGTTAAGTACACGTTTGAGTACTTTTACTTTACTTGAGTATTTCCATGTTATGTGTCTTTATACTTCAACTCCAACACATTTCACAGTCAAATATTGTACTTTTTACTGCACTACATTTATCTGACAGCTGGAGTTACAAGTTACTTTACAGGTCAAGATTTTACAAACAAAACATGTGATCATGTTATAAAATATGATACTGTGCTGTAGATTAAACTATCCAACGGTATATAAAGTAGTAGTAGTAGTAGCATTAAAGGGTTTTTACATATTTTGACATAATAGGTACCAAAAGGTTTGGAATTGGTCCGGTAGACCACCTCAAAGTGAGTCCACTAAAAGTGCTTGTTTTTAACACTGACTCTGGCTCAGACTGTTATTTTAAGTGTCTGACAACATTATGGAAAGGATCCCTACAGAGACAGACCTAAACACAGTCGTCTTTCTGCAACAACTCAACCTCTCGTGAGATTTCAGAGCGAGACTTCTCCTTCAGCGAGACTTAGTCACTTAGACCCCAAAATATGTTTAAAGAAAGGGCCTAGGACAGGAATTACCCTTTAAAATGCTGCTTACATGTTAAAACATCAGTAATAATATTCAAATAATATAATATATATAATAATACAACTCTCTGAATGGGACTATTCTGCTCAACAAGCACTTTTACTTTAATATTTAAGTACTTTTTTCTGCTAATAATGAGTGAAAACTTGAATGTAAGACTTTTACTTTTTACAGAGTATTTTTACAGCGCAGTATTGCTACGTTCACTAAAGTCAGACTTGCTCAGCTCGATTCAGTTCAGTTTCTGGTTCTTTCTGTTAACTACAGCTCACTTAAACTTGAATGAATTTGCATTCAGCTCAGATTCCACTTCATCTCTTCTCTCTCTGTCTCTCCAGCTGGTCATGGACCTCATAGATCCCATCGTGTCCATCGCCTCACAGATCTACTCCCTGGTCGAGAATGTGAAGGCCAATAAGCAGCGCTGCCTCCGTGTTTGTGACAGAGTCAAAGCCCTGGAGAATCTGGTGAACTCCATCAAACAGAGGGAGGAGGGACAAACCTCTGCAGACGTAGTAAAAGCTCTCCAGGAACTCTCCATCACTCTGACATCAGCACGGGAGCTCATCAAGAAGTACACCATGGCCAACTGGATGAAGCGCATCGTGAAGTCCAGCAGCCACGGGGACGAGTTCAACAGTGTGAACGAACGCCTCAGTGATGCCTTCCAGGTCCTGTCTGGAGCTCTGCAGGTGGAGCAGGGGAACAGGCTGTACCAGGTGTTTGAACTGGCCTCAAAGACAGAGGACGAGAAGGCCGGGAGGGAGGACGACACAGAGCTGAAGACATGTGAGGGAAACTGATGTTGACCTTGTAGAGTGAAGATAACAGGAACCAGCTCAGTCGGTCTACATGAGCTTCAGTTTGATCTTGTAGTTTTAATCTTTAAAACTTGAATGTTTAGAGGAATTTACGTCAGGAGCATCAGGATAAATTACTGTTTTCAGGCACACTGTTGTCAGAATGCAAAGTGCAAAAACGTTGGTTCGGCTTAAGTCCAAAGTCCACCGCACTACCTTTTTCCAGAACTCTGGAACCTTTTTAAAAACCTGTTTACAACTTGTTAGCGTTCACATCATCTGACAACTCAAGAAAGTTTAATTACCTTAAAGGATGGACTTTGGCTGATGTGAGACGTCCATGTTTGTTTGGCTTTAAAGCACCATGTCGGATATATTGAAGCTTTTAGAAAAATTTGCCTCTCCTGGTCATATTTACAACTTAGATGTTAACATGAACGCTGTTTACAAGTCAGAAACTGGTGATTACAATAGCTCCATAGAGACAGAGCGCAGCCATCACTCTGAAAGTCTCACCACCGGAGGGGAAAACAATCGGCGCCACAATCTGCAACCAAGGGCTGAAACAAAACGCCTGCAGCAGCTAAAAACATTAGATTTCAGCAGGTCAGAGGATTATTTCAGCACCGTGTGTCCACCAGAGAGGACAAACTCAATACTGTGGGTCTGTCTCAGCGTCCCTTCTCAAGCTAAGCTACTGTAGTTAGCTAAGACACTTAGCAACATAATACTGCATAGCTTTCTGATTTAGCCACATTCCACTACACACGTTGCTTTAGCTGAACTTACAGCAGTATAGTTAGCCTAAAACTGACATCTGGATATCTGACTGAGCAGTGACTAAATGCTGCTGCACACAGAGACACACTGAGTGTCAGGATCCCACAGAGTTCCCGTTCTTCCTGCTGAAGCCTCACGTCTGGATCCACTTCTGTCTTAAAGGTTCAGTTTTTGGGTTCGGCAGCTTATAAGAACTTAGTTCTGGTTCTTCACCCTGTTGGTGGTGCATCCCACCACACAGCAGCTTGTAGCCATGTTTCTGTTGTTAGCTAGCAGACTGAAGTGACAAGAAGGCTCCTTCACACAATACAAAGTCAATGGAGAGCGACGAATTGTTTTCCCCTCCGGTGTGGGCGGGGCTTAGTTGCTGTCCAGTTTCAGTTATTCTTTGTTGGTCAAACAGAAACACTGCAAGAAATACATTTTGGTTGATAGAAGTAAAATGTGTCAACAGGTCAAACAGAAGCTTCACTCAGCATTCGTCATTTGGTCAAACTGAAGCAATACAAGAAAGCTTTCACTGTCCAAATGCAAACTTGTATACCATAAACTTTCTTGCAGTTCACTCCTGAAGTGTGGCGGGAAAGCAAACACAGGGAACTTTTGAACTTTTTAGTCCCCATTGGTCCTGATCGAAACAGGACAAAAAGCATTCACCAAATTTGAATCAGTTTCTGACTGTAACCAAATCTGATATGATATGAATAAAATGACATTCCTGTGTGAGAGAGCAGAGAGGCTGGCTTCGTTTCATCAGTGTGTGTTTGACCCTCAGTGCTCCTGGACTACATAAAGGACCAGCAGGAGAAAACCAACGCCATGCTGAGAGAATTCGAACTTTTCAAAATCAACGTGGAAAAGGTCGTGGAGCACTGTGAGTACACCGAAACACCTTAATATATCAGGATGATGTTGTTGGAAATACAAAACCTACTGCATTATTGCAGATAGTACTAGAAGCTGTAGAAGCAGCTGTCATACTGGTGGTATGAAAAATAATGGAAGTAGTATTTTTAATCCACTAGTATTTTTATTGTCTATTATAGACGTTATATCTATATGTAGTTCACTTTGCTCTGACTTGTTGGGTGATGTGTTGCTTCTCTCCCTCTTTCATCCAACTGTTTCCACAACGTTTGTCTCAGAAACAATGTTTGAAGCTCACATTATCTGGGATAGAACAAGAACATGAGATAAGATGAAACTTTAACGTAGCGGACTTGATAGGGGACTGAATTTTTCATGTCTAGAAACACTCTTCCAGTAACTCCTCATGTCTCCTGAGTGCATCTGTTTCCTAATGCAGTTCTGCATTACAGGAGTGGCTGAGACTGGCAGTATATGTACATAATGCACATAGTGTCTCAGCATAATCACTATACAAATTGCACATTTGTATAATATACACCTGGAGTTTAGACATTTTATAACCTGTAAAGTTGTCTTTCTTTCTGAACACCTGCCCTCTTTCTGAGTGTACTCACTTGAATCAAAGCAGTGAGACGCACCAGTTTCTCTCACTGTGTGTTTTGGTTCACCTCAAAGCTCAGCAATAACTTAATAACATAATAAATAATAAATAATAATAAAGTCCATCTCTTTCAGACAGTTTGTCTGTGTTGAAGGGCTGGATTTGTCAGTGCCGGGAGTCATCAGTTGGTTTTACAATTAGGAGAAAATGTAACCAAGGAAGTGAAACAAATGGCCACCTACACTAACAGCGATTCATTCAACAACTGTTTATTCAACAAAACCAATAAGTTTAAGTTCCAGCTCATTGTTTATCTGTTCTGGTTCCCTCTCAGCGCTCTCATGGCGTAAATGGCAGACAGACACAGTTAGAGACCAGCTGGTGAACATAGTGGAGCATTTAGCAGCTAAAGAGAAGATATTTCCATCAAAAACAGCTAACAGAGAGGAAATACTGGACTTAGATTCATCAGGAGACACAAACACGACTCTACATGAAGGATCAAGTTGCTCTGTAACTGCTGGATGTGAGAATAAGCAACTGTTTGCTAACAAGTTCAACATGTCAACATAAAAGGGAATGATATGTCAGAGTTGTGGTCACAGATTGTTTCTGCTGCCCCCAAGTGGCCACAAAATAAAAACATCTAAATATATCAAACATTGGTTCTTTTCCTGATGGGTACAGACTACAGACTAACTCGTGGCCGTGTGTTTTCACAGTGAATAAGCCCAGCGCCACTGCTGAAGTCATTCGAATGATCAAACCAGACGAGGTGAAGTACAATATTCTTAAGGAGCCCTTCATGAAAACATCAACCTCGGAGGTCTACAGAGGAGAGTACCACGGCTTCACAGTGGCCATCAAGAGATACATCGACCCTGTGAACACCAGCCCAAGGTCTGTGCAGCATTTCACGACAATACTCAATTAAAATACAGCAAAATAGTCCTTTATGATTGGAGAATAACACCAAAAGGCCCCCATTATCTGTTCTCCTAGAGACTTGAATTCAAATGTACACTAAAAGAGGGACGAGGGATCCTTTCTCTGTTACTCTTCCACTAGTGTCTTCCTTTCTTCCTGTTAAAGGTTTTGTTTTTGGGGGGGGGGGGGGTTGTCTATATCGTTGCTCTGAGAATAGAGGGTGTTGCATGCTGTATAGATTGTATAAACCCTCTGAGGCAAATTTGTGATATTGGGCTTCATAAAAAAACTGACTTGACTTAAACTGCTGCACTAAATAACAACCCAATTCAGCATTAAAACAGTTACTGTTTTAGAACTGCTTGTCAGGTGGCCGATCCCTTCGAAAACCCTCCCACCACACCTTTCTGATGTTGGATTTGGGTGGAGGTGGGGGCTGTGGGTCGGGTTATGCTTGAAAGTTTGTACAACTTGTTGTCTGACCACGTTGGAAGGTGAGGTGAAAAGCAAAATTGCTTAAATATGGGGACAGCGCCACGCATTTTCAGACAGTCCCTCCTGGAAGACATTCGTGGTGTTGAACTCAGATGTTCACATGGAAAGTGGAAGAAAAACTGTAAAGAATGAAAAAAGAGAAGTGAGAACCCTGGCCTCTTCCTCATCTCCGCACAGCTGACCAATCACTGATCAATCTGACTTTGGAAAGGTGTGGGGGGAGGGGCCTCTTCAACCATCCGAGAAGCAGTTCTGACGGCGTAAACTAGCAGCTTGTGTCCGTCAATATCTGTAACTTTCCAGAACCGACAACCAACATTCACGCCCACTTGAGGCAGTGATTGGTCAGCTGAGAGGTGAGAAGGAACTCCACCTTCACCAGCTGCAACATTAAAGTGATGAACACATTAATGCATCAATAACTATAATCCAATTCTATAATATACATTATTCTGAAATTGGCCATTCTGCATAAAGAGTACTTTTACTTTTGTACTTTTACTTAAGTTATGTTTTGAATGCAGGGCTTTTACTTGTAACAGAGTATTTCTGCACTGTGGTGTACACTTAAGTAAAACATCTCAATCCTTCTTGTGCCGCTGCTGAGAGCTGGCAGGTCTGTGGCCACAAAAACTGTGTCAACTCTCTAAAACAAACGTCACTCTGCTGCTTCCTGTCGTGACCGCAAGTTAAAGGTGAACATGGACGTTTAAAGTGTGAAGAGCAGCAGCAGTAAAAGATCTGAGTGCTTCTTCCAGCACTGCCAGTGACTGCTGAGCTAAATTTAAAGCTCAGTCTGTGTATTTGCTAGTGATGGGACAACCGGTTCATTTTAGTGACTTAGTTCTTTAAGTCTCATTCAGTAAAATGAACTACTCTTTTTTTGAGTCATTCGTTCATTTTATTCAGTAGACGAAGGGGGACTACTCATTTCTGTCCAATACTGAGCCTGTGTAGCTGTCACGTGAAAAATGAACGAAAGACTAACGAACGAACGACCCAAACCAGTCAGCTGTCACGTGAGAAAAATGAAACTCATGCATTATTAATGTTGCGCAGGCGCGGCCAAAATGAACGAATGACTCTCTGAGACGACTCGTTACTACTCGTTCATATCAAAGAGTCGTTCAAAATGAACGATT
Source organism: Macquaria ambigua (assembly GCA_008360985.2). Lineage (NCBI taxonomy): Eukaryota > Metazoa > Chordata > Actinopteri > Centrarchiformes > Percichthyidae > Macquaria > Macquaria ambigua. Next base: position 85,886 of record VMKM01001751.1, on the reverse strand, counting down.
TGTTCATGAACGACACATCACTAGTATTTGCAGATAGCCTTGTGTATTAGTATGTATAAGTATGTGACATACTCTAACTGTCTTATATTCATCGTCAACATAAACACTTTCTCCACATGCAGTGAAGTGCGGTCTGTTTTCAAAAAGGAAGTAGAAACCATGAAGCGGTTTGAGTCGCCCAACATCCTGCGAATGTTTGGAATCTGTGTCCAGGACGAGGACGGTGAGTGAGCGAGCTGCAGTATGTGTGAGTATCAGGCACATAGCAGCTTTAAAAGTATAGCGATGTGATGTGTCCTTGTGGCTGCCTGCAGGACCCAACCCTCAGTTCCTCATCATCATGGAGTACTGTGAGAAGGGAAGTCTCCGTCAGGTTCTGGACTCTGGCTGCACACTGTCCTGGACCAGGAAGGCTCGTATGTCTCTGGACGCAGCACAAGGACTCTACCGGTCAGCCTGCAATGATTCATTATATTTCTTGATAATGTTTCACCTCTAGAAGAGGGTGAGATTTTTTTCAGTGCCCCAGAACCTTAATGATGCTGCAGAGATGGATGATTAATTTTGAGCATCTGTAAATCCCTTTCTCTTCTCTAGTTCTGATGCAGAGTCCTGGCCCCTTTAAGCTGCTAAACGCTTCACTATGTTCACCAGCTGGTCTCTAACTGTGTCTGTCTGCTGTTTGCTGCTGAGCAGGTAGTGCACAGTGAGCTTGTTTGATGAAAACTGCTGCAGCAAACACTGAGACTGAACGCAAAACCAGCGCAAAACCCCAAACTAGGAAAGAGGCTCTGTGGGTTCAGATTTACATGCAACCCCTTCTCACTCATTTTATTTAAAAAAATTCTGACTAGTGCAGCTTTAAATTAATCTCCTGTCTGATTTATTGTTGATGATGATTATCACTGTTATCTCTCAGGCTGCACCAGACAGAAGAAAAATCTAAGGTCCACGGATGCATCAGCAGCAGCAAGTTCCTGGTGGCTGAAGGCTACAGAGTCAAGGTACCGAGCCCAGTGCATGCTGGGATTGCTGAGGGATCCATTGAATGGTGGGATGTAAAAGTGGGTGTGTGAAAATGACACTGTTGTTTTCAGCTGGGAGGTTTTGAGCTGGCAAAGACCGAGACGTCGCTGAAAAAGCCAGCAAAGGACAAAGAGACCCGGTCCCTGTGCTACTCCTCTCCTCAGATGCTCAACGACGTCAACTACGTCTACAGCAAAGAGTGTGAGATGTACAGGTCAGATACCAGCCAGGAGTCACTCTCAGTTATGTGGGAGCGCTTTCTATTAAGCCACCATTTATTAAGCCTTTATATAACAACTTTATTTATGTTTGATAAATTTACTAATGTTTTATAGAGTAGTTATATGTACAAGTTTTGGTTTGGCAGGTTGTGAAAAATCCATTTGGCTGGTGTTCATCATTTCTATTTGGTAATAAGACAGTCATCAGTGTTGGTGATTCGTTAATAAATGCTCATTGACTTCTTGCTTTCTAATAAGCTACCAAGTCAGGAGTTATAAGCGCTAATAAGTGGTCGTACGGTTGATTGGAGGGGAAGTCTTCCTGACAAAATAAGTGTCCTGCTGGAGGATAAACACCAACTTGGCAACCCAAACATTCTTTTTATTAATGGTTTATATAAAGCATTAGCAAATGATTTATTAAAGCTGGAGTTTGGAACTTTTGTCTCCCCCTTCTGGCAGTGAGAGTACTTACACAAACACTGACGTCTGCCTACAGGGGAGCTCGCTCAAACTTCCACAGCTCCAAGACAATAATCCATTATTTAGGCAGAGTAAATGTAATGTTTTACATCCTGTCTGCCCTCAGACCTCAGATTTAATAACTTTGATATACTGCGACACACAGAGAGATTTACCTGGAGGTGATCGACTGAATCAGCACTGTGTAAACTCGTCTGGCAACAGCTTGAATGTATTGTTCATTTATATGTAAAAGTCCTGCACTATAGCTTTAACCATTGATAAAAACATTAGTTACAACATTTAAATCCTTTATAAAGACTCATGTTTTCAGGCAAGCTTCTTCATTAACATAGTTCTTTGCTTGTTTTCTGTAAGTCTTCAGTTACATGAAAGGAGCTTATAACCAAATTTGTTATCATTATTGTGACTGTTCATTACAATTGTTTAACTGCTGGATTCAAGATGTCTCCTACTTCACTGAAAAGTCCGTTCTCAGTGTTTGTGTAAGTTTCATACTGGACCGTGATTGGCTCCAAACTAGTTGTGATGTCACAAACTCCTTCAGGTACGTTCAGGTGTTGAACTGAGATACAGAGAAACGTTCCTCCCTCAGCAGGATGAATGTGAAAACAGCCTTCTGGTGTCAAACTCTGCACAGTGAAGCTCAAACATCACAGAGAAGCACCGATAAGAACAACACATTTTTAAATGGAGGCGAACTTTAATAAAATACAAAACATAAACCTCACTAACTGTAAATGTTGTCTTTCAGCTTTGGAATCGTCCTGTGGGAAGTTGCAACCCGTAAGAAACCTTTTGAAGGTGTGTATCTGCATCAAACCCCGAACGTGCTGTTTTTAGCATCAAGTACTCGCCTCCTGAAGTCATGTTGCTTAAAATGGGCTCAACATGACATAATTTGCCATCCAGTAGTTCCCTGTTAGAACTTAGAGAATCAAGTCTTTGCAAGAAATCTTGGCGTAGGCAAAGATCCAACACCTAAACAAACATTAAAATTTACGACTGCAAATAAAGGATAAGGATAAAATTGAGAAAGGTAAAAAAAGAAGGGTATTAAACCAGAATTAAATAAAATCTGACAACACAATATGGCGTAAAAGCAAAGTTAATCTTAAAGATGTGCACTTCACTAAGAGATAACCATTGCAGATCTTAGTGAAGTGCAGATATTTAAGTTTCATTTTAAATATTTCTCATCATTTTAAATTTACAGCTCCTGAATAAGTTGCTATTCATCACATTGTGCTGTATTGTATTGTTTGAATTCAATTCAATTCAGTTTTATTTATATAGCGCCATATCATAACAAAGTTATCTCAGGGCACTTTTTCAAGTAGAGCAAGTCTAGACCGACTCTTTATATTTACAGAGACCCAACAGTTCCCACCATGAGCAGCACCAGGAGACAGTGGCAAGGAAAAACTCCCTTTAACAGGTAGAAACCTCGAGCAGAACCAGGCTCTAGGTGGGCGGTCATCTGCCTCGACCGGTTGGGTTGAAGGGGGAGGGGGGGAGAGAGAGCAGGAGGAAAGAGAACATACAGCAGCACAACACAGTTTCACACAGAGATGTAACGCAATGGCTGCGGCAATGGCATGGCTGTCAACACCAACAGAAACAATACTAAGAGCAACATTACAGCAGCAATACTAATAATAATAGCAACAGCAGCTGCAGCAGCGGGTGCAGAGGAGGAACACGGGGGCAGCAGGTGGCCGCAACCATAGATCCAGACTCTACAGCTCCGGAGGCAGAAACACCTGCAGAAAGCAACAGAAGGAGAGAGAAAGAGGAGAGAAAGCACACAACTATGGGAAGAAGTTGAATTAGTAACAAGCATTGATGGATATGAGGGCGTACAGATGGAGAGGAAGAGGAGGAGAGAGGAGCTCAGTGCATCATGGGAAGTCTCCCGGCAGTCTAGGCCTATAGCAGCATAACTAAGGGGGGGCTCAGGGCTCACCTGAGTCAGCCCTACTATAAGCTTTATCAAAGAGGAAAGTCTTAAGCCTACTCTTAAAATGTGAGGAGGTTGTCCGCCTCCCGTACACAAACTGGGATCTGGTTCCACAGGAGAGGAGCCTGATAGCTGAAGGCTCTGGCTCCTATTCTACTTTTAGAGACTCTAGGAACCACAAGGAACCCTGCATTCTGGGAGCGCAGTGCTCTAGTGGGGTAATAGGGTACTATGAGCTCTATGATGGTGCCTGACCATTTAGGGCTTTGAAGGTAAGGAGAAGGATTTTAAATTCTATTCTGGATTTTACAGGGAGCCAGTGTAGAGAAGATAATATTGGAGAGATATGATCTTATTTCCTGGTTCTTGTCAGTAAACGTGCCGCAGCATTCTGGATCAGCTGGAGAGTCTTAAGGGACTTATTGGGGCAGCCTGATAATAGAGAGTTGCAATAATCCAGCCTAGATGTAACAAATGCATGGACTAGTTTTTCTGCATCTGTTTGAGACAGGATGTGCCTGATTTTTTGCAATGTTACGTAAGTGAAAAAAGGCAGTCCTTGAAGTTTGTTTTATGTGGGAGTTAAAGGACATATCCTGATCAAAGATAACTCCAAGATTCCTTACGGTGTCGCTGGAGGCCAGGGCAATGCCGTCTAGAGAAACTATATCTTTAGATAATGTGTTTCGAAGGTGTTCGGGGCCAAGTACAATAACTTCGGTTTTGTCTGAGCTTAACATCAGAAAATTGCAGGTCATCCAGGTTTTTATGTCCTTCAGGCATGCTTGAAGTTTAGCTAATTGATTAGTTTCATCTGGCTTGATCGATAAATATAATTGTGTATCATCTGCATAACAATGAAAATTTATGGAGTGCTTCCTAATAATATTGCCCAAAGGAAGCATATACAAGGTGAACAGAATTGGTCCAAGCACAGAACCTTGTGGAACTCCGTGACTAACTTTGGCATGCATAGAGGATTCATCATCAACATGTACAAACTGATATCGATCTGATAAATAGGATTTAAACCAGCTTAGTGCGGTGCCTTTAATGCCAATTAAATGTTCTAGTCTCTGTAATAGAATGTGATGGTCAATGGTATCAAATGCAGCACTAAGATCTAATAAGACAAGTACAGAGACAAGTCCTTTGTCAGATGCAATTAGAAGGTCATTTGTAACTTTCAGCAGTGCTGTCTCTGTGCTATGATGCTCTAAATCCTGACTGAAAATCCTCAAACAGCTTGTTGTTGTGTAGAAAGTCACACAACTGATTGCCAACTGCTTTCTCAAGGATCTTAGAGAGAAAAGGAGGGTTAGATATAGGTCTATAATTAGACAAAACCGCTGGATCAAGAGTGGGCTTTTTAAGAAGAGGTTTAATTACAGCTACTTTAAAGGACTGTGGCACATAGCCTTTTAATAATGACAGATTGATCATATCCAGTAAAGAAATGCTAACTAAGGGTAAAATTTCTTTAAGCAGCCTAGTTGGGACGGGGTCTAAGAGACACGTTGATGGCTTAGATGAGGAAATCATGGAAGTTAGCTGATTAAGGTTGATGGGAGAAAAGCAGTCTAAATGTACATCAGGGTTTACAGTTGTTTCTAAGGTTCCTGTGTTTGAAGATAAGTCAGTACCAACTGAGGGCAGGAGGTGCTGAATTTTGTCTCTAATAGTTAGAATTTTATCATTAAAGAAGCTCATGAAGTCGTTACTACTGAGGTCTATAGGAATACATGGCTCAACAGAGCTGAGACTCTCTGTCAGTCTGGCTACAGTGCTGAACAGAAACCTGGGGTTGTTCTTATTTTCCTCTATTAATGATGAGTAGTAGGCTGCTCTGGCATTACGGAGGGCCTTCCTATAGATTTTAAGACTATCTTGCCAGGCTAAACGTGATTGTTCCAGATTGGTGGAACGCCATTTCCTTTCAAGTTTTCGCGATGTTTGTTTTAGTTTGCGGGTTTGCAGGTTATACCATGGAGCTAACCTCCTCTGTTTTATTATCTTCTTTTTTAGAGCGGCGATAGAGTCGAGTATTATTCGCAGTGAGCCTGCAGCACTATCAACAAGATGATCAATTTGGGAGGGACTAAAGTTAGCATAGGAGTCATCTGTTACATTGAGACATGGAACTGAATTAAATGCCGATGGAATCACTTCCTTAAATTTAGCTACAGCACCATCAGATAGACATCGAGTGTAGGAATGTTTGCCTAATGGCGTGTAGTCCAGTAATAGGAATTCAAAAGTTAATAAAAAATGGTCTGATAAAAGAGAATTCTGAGGAAAGACTATTAGATGTTCAATTTCTATGCCATAGACAAGAACAAGGTCGAGGGTGTGGTTAAAACAGTGAGTGGGTTTATGTACACTCTGACAGAAGCCAATTGAATCTAATAATGAGATAAACGCAGCACTAAGGCTATCATTTCCTACATCTACATGAATATTAAAATCACCTACAATAATTATTTTATCTGTTTGGTTTCACTGTATTGGTTTTGCAGATGCAAATGACCTGAAAGTTATTTCTGATTTAACTGTTTTTAATTGTAAATGGTGACTGAGGGTCTGCAGCTCTGTGAGGCTGCACTTAGACAGAGTGGCGCTTTGAGCTAAATGCTAACATGCCGATGCTAAGCTGGTGTAATATTTACCATGTTCACCATCTTAGTTTAGCATGTTAGCTAGCCTAATTAGCTAACATTAGCTAATTAGCAGTAAACACAGAGTGCAGCTGAGGCTGATGGGAATGTCATCAGTTCTGCAGGTATTTGGTCATAAACCAAAGTGTTGGACACATTAACATGTTGACCTGATGATGGCGCTAGATGAAAAGTCAGAGGATCACCAAAGTTATTACAGTTCAACCTGAGGGGAACATCAATGACGAACCAAATTTCATCACAATCCATCTGGTAGTTGTCGAGACATTTTACTTAAAACCACATCTACCACCATCCCTAGAGCCATGCCTCTAAAAATACGACTAAAGTAAACTTTTCTTCCAGGTTTGACAATTAAGGAAATCTATCAGAAAGTGTGCAAAGAGGAATTTCAGGAGCCGCTCCCTGACGACTGTCCTGAACCACTGGGAGATCTGATCAACGCCTGCCGGGCCAATGACAGCTTCAAGAGACCGTCTGCTGGAGGTAACGTACAGTCACTGTCATCACCACATGTTACCTTTAGGTAGGAAAGGTACATTCAGACACTGTATCTGCTGGACTGACTTACACATGAGTGAACCGGTTTCAGTGGAGAAAGTCTTTATGGAGACAGCTGGTGTTTGTGGGGATGAAAAATGTGATTTTGCAGTAACATTTTAAAAGACTGTTTACACTGTTAGAAAGCATCTAACCTTGCTCACTTTAATGTGAGGTCAAACACATAATTACGCATAATAGATGCAAATAAAAATCACACAAATTGTTATTAATTCATAAATCAAAAAAAAGATTTACGTTCTTTCAGTAATTGTGAAAAATATTATTTGCAACTAACACAAAAATGGCTCCACTAATATTAACAATACTAATACCGTGGCTATGTTTCTCTCCTACAGTGCTGGTGGATGAGCTGCGCAGCGTGGTGGCACAGTTAGAGGAATGTTAAAACTCTTCATCAGCAGCATCCTCAGGAGAGGAAATACAATTATAAAGCCATAAAACTGGCCTGTAACTTTTATTATATAAATATATAAAATGTTTACAAGGCATTTTAAGCCATAAGTTTGCATTTCGGGTTACTGTAACTCTTGGATAAGCATCTCATATTGTTTAAACCAGCGATCCGTTTCCAAAATTCAACCTTCTTATGCATCTTTTTACAACTGGTGGTGTGTTGCTTGAACAGCATTGTAAGTTCATGTTTGTTTTTATTTTTCTAAATGATTGTATGTTGGAGCTCAATCACCTGCTGAGGAGCTGGTAACTTGTGTTGTTTTAGAGCTGGTAGTAATTCCAGGTAGAGCCCACAGATGATAATACTGTAATTTAACAGCATTTCTCAACCACAGAACCAAAGGTCCTCACTAACCTGGATATCCTCTGTTCATTCATAAACTGCCAGACATGTACAAACATGTTACTAGCACTAGTTCTTGTAACTCCATCTCATCAAACTGACAAAGCCTCCGCGTTGTGGTTCAACTAAATGTTACCACAAAATCACAGTACATTTTTAAACCTGTGCAAAATACCAACTACATGTTTCATGTAAAGTCAAATTTGTTTAATTTTAGCCTTTATGTTCACCATGACCACAAATTCTCTCTCTGCGAATAAAAGCAGCGTTTGATGCAACATGAGCGGTGATGTTTAAAATGCTAAAATATGCCTAATAAAAACCAACAAAACCTAATTCACTTGTCCTTCTCTTACTCTTTTCAATGCACCCTTGAAATCAAGGATTTTTGCTGCAAATAATATTAATATAATCTAGCTGAAATATCACCTTTTCTGGCATTTAGGTTTTTGTCTGCGGGCTCGTTCTTCTTTGAACAATGTTCAACTTCAATGTTAAAGTGCAATGAAGGCAGATTAGAGGGGAAGAATCACAGCTAGAGACTGGACCTGTTAATTATAAAATTCCTTTCCAGCATTAGTGTGAAGCTTTTCATGCAGGTGTCCCTCACTTAAGATATCAGTAAAACTTTTAGTAACAGCATCACCACTCTCAGGAGCCAGACACAGGACCCTATTTGTAAAACACATGAATGCACGTCAACAACTGAGTAACATTACAATTTTATATGTTTCAAATATTGTTAGGGTCTTTGTTACTTTTCCATGTTTCAGATTGACTTGAGAATTGTAAGAATTCCAATTTGTCAAAAATTATAAACAGTTGGATTAAAAAGCTAACATTTTTATGCATTTAGTTATTTTTCTAAATAAACTAAAATATCCCTACCATATTAAGCATGACCACTTGACCTGTTTTTCTAGATAGAAAGTTTTGCAACGTGTGATTCATCTTGTCAACATACGATCTTCGGCGGTGACGTTGCGGCAGGATGGGGCGGGCAGAGTGAACTGGCGCCGGGAGATTCGATCCCTGACCGCGGGACTGACTGTGTTAATACTCCTGTGTGAGCTGGAAGTAACGCACAAAACCACTACAGACAGACCCGTTTGATTTGTTTCTTTGGAGCCATGTTGTTACCTTTTGCGATCTTCCAGAGCGGGATCAGCAGCTGTTAAACCTTCAATTTCATTCAGGTAGGTGTCTGCCTGCTAGGCTACAACGCGAGCAGAGCCAAGTCGGTTACCTAACAAGCTAGCCGCACTAACGAGCCAGCCAAGCTAACTCATTTATTTCCAAGGCATATTTACAGTAACAACACCACAGTTAATATCAGCAGCAGGTAGTTATGTATCGACTTTAATAAAGGCGTAATTTAAGGTATTAAACGCATGTTGGCAGCCTCACAAGTCACAACCTCACAAATGCTAGCTAGCTTTAGCTCAAGCGTCCGTGGTTACCAGGGGATCAGAACAGAGCGTCGAATATATTTTTTATTTTTTCCTTTGTTATTCTATAACGTTGCTTATATACTTACAAGTGACATCAAAAATTATGTTGTCTAAGTTTGAGCTGAATACAAGGAGCTACTGTTAGCTCTGTTTTTCCTTGGAGGCCCCGGCGACCTCCTCGATCTCTAGTTCGGTGCTTAGCCGAAGATCGCACCACGTGGTCCCGGGGAACGCGACGGAAGCAATTTGCCATCACAGATAAAACATGGATTAATAAATTATAAAGGGAATTTGTGGGCAGTTGACAGTCAGAAACAGCCATACTTCGCGGGGCGAGTTATCGTCGCTAGTATTGTATACTGTGCCAATCAACGTTAGCTAGCAAACACAACATGTAGGTTGTGTAACTTTGACTTTATGCAGCTGGTTGGAGTATAGTTTGGCTCCACTGTGAGAGTACCTGTTAAGGTATTCAGAGCCGTTGTAAAGAATAGCTGATAGATGGCTGTCTGTTAATTATCCCTATGTAATTGCATCCTTATTGTCCAGTGTACAGAGATAAACCAGGGTTGTCCCAGTTCACCATTGCAGAGAGGCTCCTGCAGCTTCTTGTTATACTGAGGATAACTTTTTACTTTCAAAGAAGGAGGAGGGACTTTGTGTCTTAAAGATTATAATACAGAGACAAGTGGCCTTGTGTTAGACTTCATCAATCCCAGAAGCAGACTTTCTCTATCCTCCTGGTCTGGTGTTTACTGAAGGTACTTTGACAAGTGTGGCATTTTCATGATGAAAATCAGGATTACAGCTTTAAGAGGGTGTGTTAAATAACAACAGGAGCAGCAGTTAAATGTACGGAGACTATAATAATAATTATCTTTTATTATATACAACCTTTCTTAACAAGGTTTCAAGGTGCTTCACAAAGTGCAAACAAATATTTGTAAAATGCATTAGTTAAACATCAGACCATACAACATAAAGACAAAACCACACTGTAAAACACATTAATTACAGTTTTAAAAAATACATCAAAACACATTACAAGACATTTTTTAAAATTAAAGTAGGTTTTCAAACACTGTAACAGAACGAGCTAACCTGTGATTCTCAGGTGAGCTCTTCAAAGGACTGGGGCCCTCCATGGTCACCCCCGGTAACAAGTATTGATTAAGGTACAGCCAGCAAAGCTGCTACCAAGGGCCTCTGTCTATGAAGGAAGGAAGGAACAGGAGTGTTGTGTTAATATATCCTGGATCCACTTAAAGGTTGGGTAGGCAGTTTTCTTTTGGTGTCATTGGGCAAAAATGCCATATTAACCGTGCAGCATGTTGTAATTCAGGTGGTCTAAGAGCAGACCTCTACTTCAGCCCCCCCTCTTGGCTCTGTTTTCAGGCTTCAGAAAATCTAGCCTGTGACGGGAGACTTTAGCCAATCACAGGTTATTACAGAGAGATGGTGCGTTCTTATTGGCTAAGCTACAAGAGCAGATGTGTGTACACGTCCCTTCAGATGGTGAAAGCCTGATTGAATGGTGGAAAATCCTGAAACTTGTGATAAATGTCCAGCACCTCCTTTGCCTGCAGCGGTGTACAGAACAAAACAACACGTCCCGGCTCCACACGGAGCTTCAGCTCATTATGTTCGATGCCATGGCGCTCGTAACAACGAGTGGCAATGAGGCCTGATGACAAACAGTGGGGATAACTGTTGACGGGGGACAGTGGTGTGTGTGTGGTGTACTAGCCTCTCTTCCCGCTGCTGGACGGCGTTGCAGCTGCTCTGAAGCCTGGGGCGCTCTGCTCTGCGGCCGCAAAGCGCTGGAGGGGCGTCTTTGAGGAAACAGGTCGCGGCGGGAGGGACCGTGGTCTCGGTGTAGCAAGCCCTACACGGGATACGGTTTCGCAGGGGAACCGACTCCTGCTGCTGCTTGTCGAAGTTGTGGGTTTGGTGGGAGGGGCTTAGCGGAGTGATACGAGGCAGCAGAGAGAGAGGCCGAAGGTTTTGTTTTTAGGTTGCACAGATTTTGCTTACCCCAGCTTTAAGAGCTGTGCTGCTGCATTTTGCTCTTGAGACGAGTATGAGAATAATGGTCATTAATTAAAAGTTGTAGAGAAATTTGGAGTAGACTAGTGAGGGGGTAATCATTAGTGGGGTTTGGAGTTGTAGCTCAGTTAGAATGAAACCTTCATTCATACCTGTAAAGGGCACAGAAAGAAGGGGGGATTTAATGTGAAACCTTGCTGACGTGACGTGCTGGCAGAGGATCGTCTCTAAGAGTAAAGTGTTCTTTCCCACTGTGCTGCTGTGCAGATGGAGGCCATGGAGGTAGACTCCCCTGTGGAGATGCAGGGAAGAGGCAGCAGGCAGCCAGTTGCTGCTGCAGCTGAGGACACCAGCGCCGCACACATCATCTCAGACTCCGGCAGCAGCACCGAGGTGGACGAGGATGAGGATGATGACAATGAAGGAGGACCGACCGCAGCTCGTGCACCACCCAGGCTTCCTGCCACCTGGGCATTCAGTCAGAGAGCGGTGGGCGGTGCTGCATCCACACCTTCAGCAGCTCAGGGGGCGCCCATACGGAGGAGACTCAGGTACCTAGAGCTAATGCACAAAGAAGGCTTGGTTTATGCCTCATGAGCTTTACTTTGATATTTCTCATGCATACTCTTTAGAAAAGTGTAATACCATTTTAAATAGCTGTATCTAATTTGTTCCTCTTTAAATTTAGCTCTGTTCAGCTGTAGGCTTTACCACAGGGTTCAGACAGCTGTATTTTGTCCAAAGGTTCAGTATCTTCCTGAGATGTTAACTCGTGTGTGTGCTGCTCCAGGCAGGGCCTCAGGGTGCACTACCCCAGCCAGACTGCAGCGCCCTCCAGAGGCTTTCCAGACTTCCTTCTCCGAGCGCCGGCTGCCAGCGTGGCTGAACCAGAGTCCGGCAGCACCACTGAGGTCAGCGAGTCTGACGAGGAGGAAGAGGAGGAGGAGGAGGGAGATGAAGAGGGCACACCTGCTGCGCAGCCTGTTGTCCCCGTGCCGCCTGCCAGTCCTCGCCTCAACGCCTCCATCCAACACGCACAACCACAGGAAGCCGGTCCAACCAGTGAGTCTGACCAGCACTTACTTTGTTGTTCACTGGTTTTCTGAGTATGTGTTGTGTTCTGAGGGTCCGGTGTGATTTAAAAAAAAAAAAAATACATTTTTCCTCTGTGTTCAGACTCCAGTTCAGCTGCAGATGGTGAGAGGACAGAAGATCAAAATCAGGACGTTCAGGTAATGTTCAGACCTTTTCCATCACTCTTCTTTCTAGGACCAGTTATCGTAACGTGCAGTGCAATTGTCGGTCTGAATGCTAAAAGGCTAACATTTTTGTCTCACCCTGACTTCATTTGATGTTTTAGTGTCCATGTAGCTTGAAATTCTTATCATGTCCTCCTCTAGCCAGTCCCTGTGGCCTCAGCTCCTGTCCAGTCGTTGCACGGCGAGGAGGGCGAAGGCGACAACTGCACCATTTGCTTTGAGGCGTGGACGACCGCGGGCGAACACAGACTGTCTGCTCTGCGCTGCGGACACCTTTTCGGCTTCACCTGCATCCAGCGCTGGCTGAAAGCTCAGGGCCCAGCTGCTAAATGTCCACAGGTCAGTGACGTTACTGTTATCGAGAGCCGGTTCTCTGCCTTTGAACCGGCCCTCAAACTGCCTTGGTGGAAAAGGGGTGTCAATTGTAACAGGAAGTTGTAGCAGCCCCCCCTCCATCCTCATTGGTGTCATATCCTGCTTCTCGCACCTGGACGTTGATGATGATGTGTTTCTGTCGTTTCTCTGCAGTGCAACAAGAAAGCGAAGCGCTCAGACATCGTTCTGCTGTACGCTCCAAAGCTGAGAGCGCTCGACAACTCCGAGCAAGAGAGCTTAAAGAAGTGAGTGATGTTTTCTCTGCTTCACTGCCAACACACCAGATCTGTTGGATTGAGATAAGCTAATGAGGTGTGGCAGTTCCATTTAAGCAAGTCTATACTGTTAAAAGAATATTCCACCCAAAATTGACATTTTTAGTGTCAAACACCCAGCCCCTGTAGGATTGAAAAGTGGCTTCATGGACAAATAAATATTATTACTAAACAAATAAGTTTTCATGTTGTTTAAAACCCACTTAGTTTAGTGGTGTGCTGCAACCATGTTGCAGTGATATCTAAAAGCAAATGATATTTTGGTGAAATACTGTTTCTTTTGCAGCTGTAGCAGGTTCTATCCACACTTGTACGTTCTGATTTTTGAAGCATTGAATAGCCTTGACTCGTCTGTTATCGCCCCCCTCTGGTGCAAATGTAAAGTACAGGATGTGAGCAGATGATGAACAGATTTGTTGAATTTATTAGCAATATTCTATTGAAAGTTACGATTCCTAGAATATTTTTATTGTCCCAACGAAAACTGATGCATCTGTCTTATTTCTTCTAAAATACCAACACAACCTGACCTTTGTTACTATGTAAGTAAAGTGTTAGTAATGTAATGGGTGGATTCATATAAGTGTGTGTGTGTGTGTGTGTGTGTGTGTGTGTGTGTGTGTGTGTGTGTGTGTGTGTGTGTGTGTGTGTGTGTGTGTGTGTGTGTGTGTGTGTGTGTGTGTGTGTGTGTGTGTGTAGGTCTCTGGAGCAGGAGCAGTCTCTGAGGAGGAAGGCTGAACTGGAATCAGCTCAGTACAAACTGAAACTGCAGGTCGTCACCAACAAATATGGACAAGCACAACAAGAGCTGCAGGTATCACTTTTCTAATGTCCTGAAACTTTGAGGATTTTGACGTTGATGTAGGTTTGATTCTTTTCTGTTTGTAGTTGATGATGCAATCCTCGGGGGTGAAAAAATTGTTGCCCCTCTTTCTTGTTAGTACTTCGTGAAATTTGTCAAACCTTGTACATTATGATTTGCTTAATTTAGGATTTTGAACAACATTTGATTTTTTAAAATGTGTGTTAATATTTTCTTTATTAGTAATAAAGGCGAGACCAGGTCCCTTCAGTACACCTTATTCTGGATCCTAAAAGGATTTGTATGGAGTCTGGAGGGTGCCACTGGAATAATTAATCACTTCGTCAATGGTTAATTCTAATCAGTTCATTAATGTATTCATTTAAAATACAATAAATTATGAGATGGGTGATGATAGTAAGTAAATTGAATCACAAAAAGTGACATTTGAAAGCCTTTTTAAAATATCTATTATATTTAAATATTTGTATTGATCATTTAAAGACAGAATAATAAAACAGATTTGGCACATTAGATCATATAAAAGTAATTTTACAGATTTTGATCATTATTTGTGTCGTGATCGATGTGTACATGACGGTATTAAAAAAACTATGGGTAAAAAAAGATACAGATTTAATGGAAATAAATAATGTGCTAATTAAATCTTGTCTTGTCTTTAATTCATGAATAGATTATTTAATTTTTAAATGAATACTTTAAGAGGCTTTCAATGAGATTTTTTTTATTTATATCATTCTGTTTCATTGTATATGTATATTTATATGTAAATGCATTATTAATTTACTGATAAAATAAATCACTGAAAAACTGGCACATTTTTGCCTCCATAGCTTTAAGGACGTCCAGTAAACTTGATGTTTGTCCTTCTTCCTCTTGATGTCTTCCTGTCTGTGTAGGAGCTGAGGACTCTGATGGCCCAGGCTGGTAGAAGCTCAATTCCCTCCTCTTCCTCCTCGTCCTCCTCCTCGGCGTCAACCTCGCTCCTCCTCGGTCTGTCCCAGTCTAGGACGGCCCAGTACAGTTTCTCCAAGGCGGTGCTGGTGTCTCAGGCTGGAGGCTCCAGGGTTTTATCCTACTGTGAACCTCTGAGCTGCCTGCTGGCCTCGCAGCCTTCCCCTCACTCCACTCTGGTGCCTGGTGAGACGCCTTCTTCCTTTTGAGCCGTTAGCAGCCCTAAAAATGGCAGCATTGTTTAATCCGTCTGTCAGCGCAGCACTTTGGTCCAGAACAACGTATCTAGACAGACTGCTTTGAAACTTGGTAACATTACACTTCCATGCTACGAATATTTGCTGCGTTTCCCATTCACTTCTATTAAAGCCCATACGACGGACGGGTTTGAGCATGCACTTCCTGTTTCGGTGGTCAGAGTTCACCTTTGTTCAACTTTGACCGGGCGGATGTGCTCAGTCAGCCAATAGAAAGTTATTATTCTAACTTGTTTCTTCACCATTTTTAGTACATTATCACAAGACCAGGCTGCAAACTGTAGCGTCACTCTCATACACCGTTTACAGTTTGTGATTGCTCTCATCAATATTTATTTATTACCTGGGTGTGAATCTCTAGGCACCTCACGATTCAATTACAATTCAGAGAGCTACGATGTGATTATAAAACAATTATCGATGCATCTTGATCAGTGTCTGAAATTAAACTTTTGACTCACCTTTTTCCTTCTGTTAACTGTTTTGTGACGTATTAATGTTTGTGGCTGTGTTGTACGGCTTACACCACCAGGTGGTGCCTGTGAGTACGGTGAGAGTTTTGAAGCACAAGTAGTAGAACAAGAACAACTTCCTCCATTGTTTTGCACTAGTTATCACAAAGCTAGCAGAGAAAATATGCACTTACCCGCCGTGTGGTGGGCAGCCTTTCCGAGATTTACTCGCCAAACAGAATTGCCGGTCGGATTGTATCCATCTTCGGTTGCTCATGCTTGGCCGTCCTCACCAGTCCAAGTAGCCTAGCTTAAAACGTAAACACGAAGCACATGTTTTACGTCCGTTAAGTTATAACATCCAATTGGTTCAGCCGCAAGGAACGTACTACGAACAGCCCAGCCTTACAAAATTGTTACAGGCGATTATCACATCGAGAATTGAGTTTTAAATTTCCGATTGAGTTTTCTGCATCGAGACATAATTGTTCAAAAGAGAATCACAATGCATCGAAGAATCAATTTTTTTCACACAAGATTTTCATATTTTGCTTTGTTGAGTCAAAATCTCGTATTTCCTCCGTCGCATATACGCTCAGTAAAGCCTGGACTTCACTGTCGCTCCATTTGTTTGTGTTTTGGTCCATTTTTTAAGGCGACCGTTATGAGCTGTTACACGGGTTTTTAAAGATGGCGGTTGCTGGTGCTGCACTGGTGTGTTAAGAACTACGATCGTTCCCAGTTCTTGCAGTGCGAACACAATAAAAAAGGGAACTGTTCTTAGAACTATGAAAAAGTTCCTCCGGTCCAAAAACACCTATTCATGCTGTTGAAAGGATGAACCCTTTCCCTGCTGGATTTTCCATGAGCTTTCATGTAGTACCACCGTCAGGCCAAGATGTCTATTTTCCATGAACCCAGCAACTTTTCTAAGGAACTACCTACCTACCTGCATTTCAGCCAGGTTTCTGGGACTGTTTGATGGAAAAGGATCATTAGATTGCACACAGAGTATCTTATTGTAATGGACAGATAGCCATGACATTTACTGAGCATTCTTGCTCCTCAGAGAATGAACCCTAGATTTGAATGACCCCAAAACCTTTGCTGTAGCGCCATCCTAAATACACTCTCACACTCTAAAACTCTAGATGAAGAGGAAGAACCCAGACGATGGTGTGACTGCTTTTAGAAAGACTCGTATTGTCACCCAGCTCTGATTTGACTCCCACTCTCCCTGCCTCTGTCTCCTCCTGCAGGTTGTGGGGTGAAGAAGGTGAGCGTCGTCAACATGAAGGCGAGTCAGTACGTTCCCATCCACAGTAAACAGATCCGAGGTCTGTCCTTCAACAGGCAGAACGACAGTCTGCTGCTGTCTGCTGCTCTGGACAACACCATCAAACTGACCAGGTACGTACACACACACACACACACACACACACACACACACACACACACACACACACACACACGGGGAAACATCTAACGTTACTGTGGTTTTTCTTCTGTGTATTTTTAATTATGTTAATTACATCTCAACCTTTTCTGTAATCAGTCACAGAGATGATGAGAATGAATGATGTTCTCATGTGAGAAGTGGACTGACTGTGTGTGTGTGTGTGTGTGTGTGTGTGTGTGTGTGTGTGTGGGTGTGTGTTGCAGTCTGCTGACCAACACGGTGGTGCAGACGTATAATGCCGGTAAACCCGTGTGGAGCTGCTGCTGGTGTTTGGACAACAGTAACTACGTCTACGCAGGTCTGAGCAACGGCTCTGTGCTCGTCTACGACACCAGAGACACCAGCACGCACGTCCAGGAGCTGCAGCCGCTGCGCTCCAGGTACACACACACACACACACACACACACATTATTTACTTTTTGAGTGTGAAATTTAAAAGCTGGCACAGTGAGGATGGAAGGTCAAAAATATGTGCTTTTAGTTTTATCTGTCTTAGTGTGGGTGTGGTCTAAGAGGGGCCATCAAGGCGTCCACTAGGACAATAGTAGTTCATCACCTCTTGTTTTTCCTGACAGCTATAACATGTCGAACTCTTCTTGTTTCCAGGTGTCCGGTGGCATCTCTGTGCTACGTCCCGCGGGCAGCGTCCAGCTCGTTCCCCTGCGGCGGGCTGATCGCCGGCTCTCTGGAGGGTGGCTGTTTCTGGGAGCAGGTCAACGAGACCACATACAGGCCACACGTCCTGCCGCTGGAGACCGCCGGCTGCACTGACATCCAGGTGGAGACGGAGAGCCGACACTGCCTGGTCACCTACAGGCCAGGTGAGACCGCGCCCCACTAACTCAAAGAATACCAGGCTCGTGTAGCTAATCAGTGGTGCCGACCCGCACACCTGTCTGAATATAACACGAGATGATCCTCACCAGAAGATTAATGATAATAATAATGAAGTTTATAATATATAGCTCTTATCAAAACCAAAGATTACAAACTGCTTTACTAGGAAAAAAGACAAAGTTACATGTTACTTTTGTATTTCATACACAACATACAAACCTGCATACACACATAAATACATACATGCAGGCACATGAGCCCAAATACAGTAAGGTTATAAAAAGGCTTATGATGAAAATACGTTTTCAGAAATGATTAAAAAGAAGATGCTGATGTTGCAGGTTGAGTTCCTCATGAAGGGTCAGCTGAGGTCACTTTAAAAATAATCTTAAAATCCCAAAGCTTTGAAAAAAGGAACAAGGTTCATTGTGTCTAAAGTAAAGAATTTTTTTAATCCATTATTTAAAAAGCTCTTTATCCACTTTCTTAAAAAATAAATTCCTAGGGAAACTTGCTACACAAAATAAAATGCCGCCTTCAAGCAGAGATGATTCTGTCGCTCTTGATGAGAAAACAAAGTGTCCAACAGTTTCATGAGCTGATTCTGCAGCTTCAGAGTCTCCAACGACAACTGTCTGATTATTCGAAGGAGCCCACTTTGATACATCGCAAACATTTCTGCAAGCTCTCATCAAAAAGAACCGGACCAGTTAACAGCAGCTCACAGTATGATAGACACACAGCTACTTCTTAAAAAACAGCTTGTACATTAAATACGGAATAAATACAAAAAACGGTCCCAAACGATTGATGGTGATTTGGAGTGTAAACGTAGCGGAGGTTGTCTATTTTTTAAATGTTCAACATTTTCCCACAAAGATAATGGCAATGAGAATAATCACACCAGCCGGCGGAGACGTCTGCATCAGGAAAACTGCTGCTTCATGAGCAGCTTACTGAGTGAGGAAGAGAGGAAACACATACTGAGCGTGACCCCTCCCCTAACACTATATAGAAGCTAGAGCTTTGTGCTGCTGTGTTAGCCTGTTAGCTCGCTGTTCAGTCTGTTGAGAGCACTCTCACTTGTTCTTTGGCCAAAATATCCCGGATACGGGAGCTGCCATCTTGCGCTGGTGACGTCATTTGGAGCCAGAGTCTGTGCAGTAGTGATTGGCATCGTGGTCCCGCCTATACAGCCGCCTGAGCCAATCACAGCACACTCACAGTTGTCCATCGTGACGTCACACCCCCTTTTTATAGCATCAAATAACTAATTAAAACCAAACTGATCAGAAAAACGAACACTTGAACAAACATCAGCATGATAAGAACTACCTAAAATGACAGAAACCATCTTTGGGAACATTTTATTAGACGTGTACTTTGATTTTTCAGTTTGGCCCATGTCCCATCCACTAACATGGAGGGGGCGGGGCTTATGACCTATACTGCAGCCAGCCACCAGGGGGCGATCCAGATGTTTTGGCTTCACTTTTGGGGAGCTGTCACGTCGTCCATCTTTATATACAGTCTGTGGTTATGATATCTATGATTAAAGTCCTCTGTACATTAGAGTATTCTGAATATACTGAAAGGAAAAGACGAACAGACAACAGTAGGGCTACAACTAACGATTATTTTCATTGTTTAGTCTATAAAATGTCTAAATAATTGTGAAAAATGCTCATCAGAATCTCCCAGAGCTCAAAGTGACGACGTCTTCAAATGTCTTCTTTTGTCCAAAACCCAAAGACTCTTCATTTACTGTCAGAAAGGACAAAGAAAAGCAGCAAAACCTCACATTTAAGAAGCTGGAACCAGCAGATGTTTGACCTTTTTGCTTGAAAAATGACTGAAACGGTTAATCGATAATCCAAATATTCGATCAATGGACCGATTGCTGCAGCTCTAGACAACATAAAGCATGCAAAGAGATCATCTGTTTAGTCTAACGGCTTTTTTGCATTTTGTTTTGTGAAGACTAACTCGTCTTCAGATGTTTTTGTGTAACATTGAGGCCGGTGTTGTTGGTTCTCTGTATGAAGTGTCCCGTGTCTCCTGCAGGACGCTCCAACCCGTCCCTGCGCTGCGTCCTGATGGCCCTGAACAGAACGCCGCAGCAGGACTCGAGCCAGCTGCCCAGCTGCTCCTGCTCTCCGGTGCAGACTTTCAGCGCCGGCTCGTCCTGCAAACTGCTCACCAAGAACGCCGTCTTCAAGAGTCCGGATGGAGGCGGGACGCTGGTCTGCGCCGGGGACGAGGCCTCCAACTCCACCATGGTCAGTCCGGTTTGTTGTTCTGTGAGGGAGATCAGGTGGTCGCTGTGGACTGTTCCACTCATCCTCCTGATGAAAAAACAAAGAAATGGAGTCACACATACTTTGATCATCTTATCATCTCATAACAGTTTGGCACTTTTCAGATCTACCAAACTGATCCATAAAATTGATTCCTGCATTTAACAGACCTTGTTAAATGTTTAATTCAATCTATTTTCAGATCTATCTTGTCAGTTCAAAGAGCCTCCTGTTGTCTAATAACTTTTAAAATTAAATTATTTTATTTTATATTGAAGGTCACATCATTGCCTAATTTACCCTAAATTAAATGGATTATATCTAATTATAGTAATAATGTACATAACTTATTTTGGTTATTTAAAAGAGCCCAATGTTTGTTATATTTTAGTTTCATTTAGTTTATTTTGTCCTTTTTAAAGAGCATCAAGTTTCCCCTCCTTTAATATAAATGAAACTATTTATTTATTCAATCATTCATATCATATCATGTGATATTTCATATCATGTTTCCCCCCCCCCTCCTCCTCCTCCTCCTCCTGCTCCTCCTCCTCCTCCTCAGGTGTGGGATGCAGGCAGTGGCTCTCTGCTCCAGAAGCTTCCGGCCGACCTCCCGGTGTTGGACATCAGTCCGTTCGCAGTCAACGGCGAACACTTCCTGGCCTCGCTCACCGAGAAGATGCTGAAGCTCTACAGGTGGGAGTGAACGAGAAGGACTTTCTGTGTGTGTGTGTGTGTGTGTGTGTGTGTGTGTGTGTGTGTGTGTGTGTGTGTGTGTGTGTGTGTGTGTGTGTGTGTGTGTGTGCGCGTCGGACAATAACAATGCACACACAGACACAGAGCACAAGGAGAGGACGCAGTCTGTGTGGAACTGTGGGAAATCAAATGCTGCTGAAATCTGTGATCAACCCAAGGAAACATTTCAAATTCACCGTTATCATTTGGAGCATCCACGTCACTGCATCTGGTGACCTTTGACCTGCACAGAAAGCCACATGAAGCCTGAGTCAGGTGTGTGTCAGATGTGTTGCCCAGGTCCTGCTGTGCCGTGCTCCCAGGAACAAGACTGTTTACCTGAGTCAAAGGCCAAATTATTGGACACACTCACTGAAGAAGGATCCTTGAATCCACCATGAACAACCGGCCCACAACCACGAACATTACGCTACTTTGACAAAGAGACGAAGTTGACTACACTGTCCCCTGTCCGCAAGGTTCACACACTTAAATGAACTGAAGTCAGTGGCTGTGTGAAATGGTGTGATTTCAGCAGTGATGTCAAATGTTCATGATTTGTAGTTGATGGGTTAAAATATGAAAATCCACTGGTAGATTACTTTTTGAAATAATTAAGTCCAGGCTAGTCAAAGATGCCAGACTTGACATGCAACAAAGGTCACTGCCTGGAATCGAACCAGCAATGACTGAAACACTGAGTGTGTTTACATGTGCACTAGTATCCTGGTTCATGATCTGGTTTTTGGAGTATCCTGGTGTTGTGCATGTATACAACATATCCTGCTTTTGGAAACCTGGATAAGACCTCATCCAGGTTTTGAAAAGCCTGGTTTTTCCTCCCTTGAGTTCTCCGATAAAAACCAGGATCCTGTGGCATGTAAACACCTGATCCGAGTTTCTGAATGGTGAGAAATCAAGACACAACTGCACACAAACGATCAGAAACCTGGATCCTGTAAGAATCATGTGAACAGGGAGATGAATAACCAGATTTCTCAGGTTCCGTGTGAACACTGTAGCCCGTATAAGATCAAAACCAGGATACTAAAGTGCATGTTAACGCACTCAGTGAATGAACATGAGATGCCTGCTCTCCAGATCCTCAAGAACTGTTTTACAGAATCAATTAAAACAACTTTCTACACTTTGATTTAAAAATGAACCGACCGGAGTCAAACCAAAAAAACAGAAAAAAAGTGCAGGTTTTTGTTTTGATTTTAATGTCACTTCTCACACAGTCCATCACCGTGGTTCATTTATATCATCTTCTTTTTGACTTCACTGCCCCCGAAACATTAAGTGCCAAAACACTCTGCTATTGTTGTACATGTTACTTTCCTTGTTTTCTTTCTAAAGGAAGTTGTATATATGTATATTTGCTACCAACTGTTTGTGTACGAGTTCAAAGTTAATAAAAAATGACGTGTTATTTTTAATTAAAGTTCTCAGAGTGGACTGATTGATGTAATTCTCTGTGGATTTAGCGGCGGGCTCTAACACAAGACACCAACATGTTAATGTGTCCATCACTTTGGTTTGTGACCAAATAACCTGCAAACTAATGACATTCCCATCAGCCTCAGCTGCACTGTTTACTGCTAACTAGCTAATGTTAGCATGCTAACACGCTAAACTAAGATGGTGAACATGATAAACATTGTACCTGCTAAAGATCAGCATGTTAGCATTGTCGTTGTTAGCAAGCAGTTAGCTCAAAGCACTGCTGCAGCCTCTTCACTCTGCGTTCGCACCTTTTAAAGAGCAGTTTTAAAATAAACAGTGATGAAATGGAATCTGTAAATGTTAAAGCTGGAATATGATACTGTTGGTAGATATAAGTTAAATTTAAATGCCTTTTTGCAATTCAGTTTCAAAATGAAATCATTTAAAAACAGGATAAGGAAATAGAATTACTAAAGTGCAAATTTCCTGATCTTTTTATTTACTTTTTAAATTATAATAGCATTATTTCAAAATTTGCTAATTTGTAAATTGGTTATAATTAAACACTCTTAAAACATTGTTGTGGCACGCTCAAAAGCTCCATAACCAGCTATTTTGGGCTGAACTGATCCTTTAAATTAAAACCAAACGTGCCTCAAAATGTGTCGGAGTAACAAAAGTAAAGTAGAAAATTCTGAGTTTAACAAGTTCAAAGTGCAACATTTCCTTCTTATATGTCATGGATATGCATACAATTTCACTGAATACTGGATTCAAGTAAATGTTGCCACCAAATAGCAGCAACTGTTGGCTACAAAACAAATGATTTTTCAAAGCAGCATGAAACAACTAACAGAACCTCAAAGAGGAAAAATCATCTGCAGATTCATCATCACTTTATTACACTCAGTCCAGGCCAGTCATTACGGGATGGTTCAGTCCTGAAAGATTTCTCCAACTACATGCTGCTTTCAGGGCATGCTCGTAAATTCCTACATTACATTCCAGAAGTGGCAAAAGTATACGATGATGTACTGCTCTTAGGAGCTTGTGGTTAGAAATACGTCCATAAAATTGACTTTTTGTTTTAAGTAATTATTTTAGGGAAACGTTTTGACAAAGCGTGAAAATAGAAAAAGAATATTATTTATTTATGCTGCAAAATGGTGAAATGTCCTTTAATGCTCTCTGCTATCATTCATGTGTATTTAATACTTCCATTCTTCTTCACTTTGCATGTCATGTTGTAGCTCTGTTTTATTCACTGGTCTAATAATCAGATTTATAAAAGATAGGAGCTGTGTCTCAGCTCCATACTGCAGAGTAACAATATACACTATGTACTTTTCTTTAGGGCTCAAATGATTAGTTGATTACTGGAGCAGTCCATCGACAGAAAATTAATCAGCAGTTTGTGTAATCGATTAATTGTTAAATTTATTTATCCAGCAAAAATGTCAAACACTCTGGCTCAGATGTGAGGATTTGCTGCTTTTCTCTGTTTGACATTATTAAGAACTGAATATCTTTGGATTTTGGACAAAACAAGACATTTGAAGACGTCGTCTTTGGCTCAGGGGAATTGTGCACTTTTTTAAAAAACATTTTATAGACTAAACTGATTTGATTAATCGAAAAATCATCTATAAATTAACTGATGATGAAAATAATCATTTTGCAGGTATACAAGAAATTATAGCCCAGCTGATACTGATATCAGTCATTTCAAAGTTTAAAAAATCTGATTACTATATATATATATATATATATATATATATTTTAAATGACACATCTTTAAATGTGGTTATTAAAGCATTATGACATTGAGTAAGATAAGTGGGACATGTTGCAGTGTGAAAATAAACTTGTCAGTGCTCTCTGGTTGACACATTATGTTTCTTAATCACCACAAACATCTTTGGCATTTATACTGACATTTCTTGTTGCCTGTCAGCTGACATATACACGGATACAGAAATTTCCATCAATATAATTCATGAAGTGATACGTTTTTACTCCCTGCACTTTGTTTGAATTAAAACTCATCTTTTTGAACTTGTGACCATCGGCTAAAGCCAGATTAAATATCAACATCAAAATCTAAATTTAAAGATTTTTGGTTTCCATGAGTGATGTGTGATGATGAAACACCAGATTATGTTGTATATTCAATATATATTATATTCAAATTCAATTAAGCATTTTCCAAACTTTCAAGACTTTATACAAACCCTGACTGTAGTTTATTTGGACTCAGTCCCACACACGCCGTCCTGCTGCCCCAAATACTCACTAGAGCACCAAATGTGGATTCATCCGCCGCTGAAAATAGTCCCCAACAAATGCACTATTTCCTCCTGTTTGTTTGATAAAAACTACAGTGAGCAGCTGTTTTACAAAATTACTATATAACTATATATTTGTGAGGTGTTTTTCAAGATTTAAGTCATCAGCAGGAACCAATGGGCTTGGAGCTGAGAGCCACAGACAGGAAGTCAGGAAGTATTGAGAGACAGACCAACAAATTGTTAGTTTAGTCTTTTCTTGGGATTTGTTGACAATAAGAGAAATACAGACTAACACCAGGTTTGTGCTTTAAACATGTTCATGATTCAGTTCTTTGATGGGTGGGTTTATACGTCATTCAGACAATGTTTAATGTTTTAGATTCTGTTTTTTTTTTGTGAAATGAAAAGAAGGGTATAAAGCATATTTATATTTATCGAAGCGAGGTATCTGACAAAGTATCATGTTTGCTGTCTGTACTAAAACCTAAGCTCATATAAATACTAGTATGTTAAACGTTCAAATGATACCCAGCTCCTGTCACCCACCTGCTTTTCTTCATGTTATTCCTAAAAGTTCCAAGTTTTAACAAATGAAAACTGATTGCAGCAATTTAAAGTCACAGCTTGATTGATGTCGGTTGGTGCAAACTTTGAATCATTCTCCTTTTTCTACAAACAGAACTTGGTTTCTTTGGTAACTGTCAAAGTAGAGCAGCATCAACATATGTATAGTTTATAGGCCACTTTTTTAAATGTATTTATCTTTCATTAAAATAACACGGGATGCCGGGAGAAGATGGATGATTGGATGACTGAGAGCATGAACCCACACGCGCTCATTAATTATTCATGAGCTGTCCAGTGCCACCCCAGAAAGAAGAAAAAAATCTGTCTGCAACTTTACTCCGAGTCCCCTTTATTTCCGACAGCATTTGAATGCAGCAGCAGGCTGACTGGCTCTGTGAAGATGGCGGACTGTATACGTGTTCCTCTGCTCCTGCTTTTGATGTGCATCTTGTCGTCTGTGCATCCAATTCGAGGAGACAACAATCATATCGCCAGACTTGCTGCTAAAGCTGACAACGTACAGAATCCAGCCGGAGGTCCGGGGCCGGCTGCGGCGAACCCGGGAGCCGCTGAGAGGAACCTGGGCGCTGGGGCCTCGCTGCCTCGGCGGCGCTCTGCCGGCTGGAAGTTGGCTGAGGAGGCGGTGTGCAGGGAGGACCTGACCCGGCTTTGCCCCAAACATTCCTGGAACAACAACCTGGCGGTGCTGGAGTGTCTTCAGGACAAGAAAGAGGTAAATTAGCGGGACAGGGTCCTGTGGTTGCAGGGAAAGGAGCAGGGTGTGCCTGCTGAACAAACCAGCTAACGTTAGCTGCCACAGTTAGCCAGCCGCTAGCCCTTGTATTGAGAGAACGTCACCCTAAATGCTGCTCAAACATGGAGCAATTTATTACCTATGATATCCTCTTCAATATGACACGCACCGTAGAATAAGATTGAACACATATTCAGGGATGTCAGGATCCACTCTTCAATTCGGCATGATGTAGTGCCAAGAATTGCGCTTACCTTCTTTAAGACTTGTAGATTGTTGGATCGTGTCGACTATTTCTTGCCTTTAATGTCTCTCCTAAATACATCAAATTCGAGCAGCGTAACGTCGATTAACAGAACAAGAATTGGATAACACTGAAAGAAATGTTGCTCTGTGGAGCACTTGTGAGCCGAACTTACCAGAAGACATACTTGTTACAGATTAATTATAAGTTTTGCTCAGTTTGTTGTCAGTGATTTAACAGTGAGCTGTAACATATTAAACTGGCAGATTATTAGCGCAGTTCGGAATTACAAGACGTCGTGCATCTGGACTAGCTAGCGGCTAAATGTAAAATTGGCCACAAAATTCGCCAGCCTGCAGGCGTAACAGTCCGGAGCCACGGCTCACCATGAGATGTTTTAGACAGCTCAGTAACCTGGTAACTTTTTAAACCAGGTAAGCTAACATTAAGGCAGCTAACTATTTGCTAACCACTGTCGTTGCTCTATTAGCAATTGTAGCCTCAACGTTAGCCCAGATAACCGTTACCAAGCCTTTCACTGGTTGGTTTTTGGCTTTGTGTGTTACCGGTAATTACAACGTTTAATTTTGGACCGTTACACGGCAATAACCTCTAATGAGTTGTCTCTGACAACTAACTGAACTGTTTATTGACGGTGTGTGGGTTCAACCTGGTCTTTGAGTTGTTCAGTAACGTTAATGTGAGGCAGACAGATCCATTTAAGTCCATTTTGTCTGCAGAGACTCTCCTCTTCCCCCTGGGAAAGGCTGTCAGTGGCCTCCCTCTTCAGCCTGGGGCAGCACCAGGGTTACTAGTCACTGTGGTTTTGGGATGGTGAATGTTGTCCTGACATGTTTAGGCAACACAGAAAATGATGAGAAAGATAAAACTGTTCTTTCCCTTTCAATATCAGTGCCAATAAAATGAATATTGTCTCTGAATGTACTGACTATATTCTGCAAAGAATATATGAAGAATACGCCACGTTTGTGATGCAAGTGTCGAATGTTTTTAACTTTTAAACAACTTTGCCTGCAGAAAATACAGTTTAAAGTTAACAAATATATGATCAAATCAGGCGTTATTTAGTTTCAGAACAAACAGAAATCTCACCAAACATTCAGTGCAATTAATCAATTAATAATTTTGTCACAGAAAAGTGAAAAATGGCTATCACAGGCAAACAGTGATGTTTTCTTGTCTTGTTTTATTCGGCCAACAGTCCAAAACCTAAAGATATTCATATTACAATAATATGAAACTGAGAAAAGCAGCAAATCCT
This sequence comes from Macquaria ambigua, assembly GCA_008360985.2. Lineage (NCBI taxonomy): Eukaryota > Metazoa > Chordata > Actinopteri > Centrarchiformes > Percichthyidae > Macquaria > Macquaria ambigua. The sequence continues at coordinate 58,359 of VMKM01001751.1, read as the reverse complement.
CACATTTGAGAAGCCGAAACCAGCAACATTTTGGCATTTTTGGTTGATAAATGACCAAAAAGATGCAACAACAATGAAAATTGTTATTTAATTCTGTCCGTTGACTAACCATTTAATCTACGAATCATTTTAGCCCTAGTTTGACACCCGCTCTACTCATTTATAAACTAAATTTAACCTGGTTGAAGTTGACATTGGCAGTGTGGCGGCGGAAGGAGAAGTTGTTTACACATGCACTTACACATACGTTCACACACTGATCTGAGAGCTAACTGTTAACTTGCTTCCTGATGTACAATAAGATGAGATAGAGCTTTATTTATCCTGAGGGAAATTGTTGAAAGATAGACAGTGAGTAGTTTCCCAGCAGCTAGTGGATTTGTTTATCTTGTTGCAATAAGTCCACAGGTAGTTGTTTAAGAAAGGTGGATTTTTGCTCATTACTGTTACCCCTTTACACCAATGTGAACCTAGTTCTAGTTCTGGTCTGGTGCTAGTGCCGGTTCAACAGTTGGCTCAGCTTACGAACCGGTTTGCTTTTCCATGGGCTAGAGATCCACATCATTACGTCACTGTAAACGTCTCCGTTTTCCCAGCAACGCTAGCGCCAGCTTCAAGCACAACAACAACAACAATGGCGGACGACATTGCAAAAACAAGAGAATTGTGCTTTGAAAAACAAACTTGTCCACTACGCTTTATACAATGTTAGCCTTTTGAGAAGCCAAATGTTAAGTGACGATTGTAGGTGAGCCAATGGCAATGTTAGAAAGTAGCACGCTACTGTTAGCTACTGTTACCAAGGTTATGCTAACTGTTGGTCAGCTAACATGACCCAAGCAAGCATAGCTACTCATTTCTCACATTGTTGTCACGAACGTAACATCGCTGTGAGAAATTAGTATCTGCCCCCAGCCCCTGACGTAAGCGGTTCTTGGTTGTAGACCAGCAAAGTGTGGGTGCCGCTCTGGAACCAGAGAGCCGGTTCTTTGGCTGTTGAAACGCAAAGAACTGGTTTGAGATTAGGCACCGGCTCCAAACCGGCCCTCGAACTGCCTTGGTGGAAAAGGGGTATTCCTCACACATACTCAGTGAGAAATCTTTCTCAGGCTTGTCTGTAGTCGAACTTGTGATTTTCAGGTCACTAGGTTGCTTTTGTGACCTTTAGGCCCGTTCAAGTGCATGCTGAGAGATCAGGCCAGGACTGTGGCTGTGGCGGCCAACTGCTCACTCACTTCTTTAACCCCATTAGCTGCTTGTCAACAGCAGAACTGCAGCGGACTGAGAGATCTCTCCACGCTACAACAGGAGCTTACAGCAGCCAAGACAGGCCTTGGTTTGTGCCCATTATCTGCTTTTGTGACATCGTCTCCTCTGGTGGTAAAAGTGGTCATGAAGTAACTGTTACAGAGTCAGAAGAGTAACTGTTGGAGAAAGGCTGAAAGATGGATTTTAAAGAAGAAACATTGTACGAGGTGTGAGAGTCGGTTCAAAAAACCTTGACCTTTTGGAAAAATGACTACTGAAGCTGATGTCGTAGTTTTCTGTAATCTTGTAGTTGCTCCTGATCAGCTTTTTCACATTTGACTCATGTGAATTGAGGAACATAACTAGATACATAACAGGAAATGAATCAGTAACAAGTTTTGGTAATTATTAAACTAAAATATTCAACATTCTCCGGCTCCAGTTGTGAGGATTTGCTGCTTTTCTCTTGATTTATATTGTTGTAAATGGAATATCTTCAGGTTTTGGACTGTTGGTTCGACAAAATTAGCATCTGAAGTGGAGCTGAAATGATAAGTTGATTAACAGATTAGTCGATCAACACAAAACGGCAATTATGTGAATAACTGATTAGTCGTTTCAGTCATTTTTTAAGCAAAAATGACAAACATGCGCTGGTTTCAACATCTCAAATGTTAGAATTACTTTGTCATATAACTTTCTGTTTTGGATTAATCGTTAAATTATCTGCAGATAAATCAGTAATAAAAATAATCATTAGTTGCAGCCCTTTGGAAGATGTCACCCTGGGAAATTGTGGAGGGCATTTTTTTTCACAATTTTCTGACAAAAAAAAATCAACAGATCAGGAACATACAATGCAAAGATTGTACCAAAAAGAAGACAACAAGTATGTAAGTAATTAAGCTGTGTTAAAGTAAATATGATCAATGAGGTGAGCATCTTGTTGATTTGATTGATCATCCATGTAATCTTTTAGTCCATCAGGTGAAATCCACTCCATTATATCTCCTATTTCTCAAGGTGATTTTTCAAACTCAATCAGATATTGTAAAACAGTTTGTATGTCAGTTATGTTAATATGTTGTCCAGCATCTTGATTTAATATTTTTATCCTCATAGTTTTTCACTCAGGTGCAGAAGGAAAATCAGTGACCCTCTGTGAGCTGATGGCTCGATTCTGCCGTTTTTACGGCCCGGTGAAATCATGTTTTTGGGTGCGACGTCTCGTCTCTCTACGCCCGCCACGGACGGTGCTGCCGTGGAGCTCATCCACCTTCCGTGTGACGGCCCCGAGCCGCCCAGCTGGCACTCTGCTGCTGTTCTCTGGTTCGAGGGTGAGATTAGGAGCTGCTTTTAGACTCGTAGCATTTTTGTGTGTCTCCGGCCTGCCCGCTGTCAGTCCTGCTGGTGGCTGTGGTTTTGTGTACGTGGTGCAGAGCCTCAGAATCCAGAGGGAGGAGGCTCTGGAGATTGAAGGTTTCGCTCTGGCCTGTCGGCTGCGTGAAACCTCCATGTGTCTGTTTCTGCCTCAGCCTCCCAGTTGTGCCCGGTTTGATAATTGACAATTAGCACATTAAGGCTGCGGGACATTCTCTTTCCAAAGCAGACTTGTTGGTGTATATTCAGCTACCTGTTGAGCAATGCAAGGAATTGAACCTCCAACCCAGGCAGTGTCATTGCCTTGGCTACATACCACAATCTCTGTTGAAGCTGTGATCCTCATTGTTTGTCTGTTTTCACCTCTGATACTCTGACAGAGGTGCAAATATAAAAACTTAATTTACTAAAGTACTGGAGTTAAATACAGTTGTTAATTATTGGTTTTCTCCATTTTTGGGAGACTGTTAACTTTTGTTGGACTACATATCAGAGGTAAATGATTGTACTTTTTACTCCATTCAGTTTATCTGATGGATTTAGATACTGGTTACAGTCCTGATGTTGGGCGATAAGGTCTGGCTCTGGATGGGGTTGAGGTCAGGTCTCTGTGCAGAACAGTCAAGTTCTACACCAAACTGGCAAAACCAGTTCTTTATGGGGCTGGCATTGTGTTGAAACAAACGGGACAAACGCAGAAAGTTGGAAGAACTCTGTCGTCTAAAATATCACTGCTGTAGCATCGATATTTCCCTTCAATGGAACCAATGAACCTGAATCAGGAAAACCAGCTGCAGACCAAAAGTACACAAATGTGTGTAGTCGGAGGTGTCCACATACTTTTGGCAGTTTAGAGTAGCACCACCTAAACTACATACAACATTAATACTAGCTATAATAAACACTCCAGAGGCGACCAAGTACATTTTACTTTAGTTTCTTTTTTCACTTTTACTTAAATAAGGTTATAAATATATGTACTATATGGAGTAGTTTCACATTGTGGTACTGCTACTTTTACTGAAGTACAGGATTTGATGGAAAAACACCAGACTTTTTAGCAGCACGTCAGAGGAGGTTGTCGGTGTCGGCACCGCTGTGTCCTGATGATAAAACGGCAGCAGAAACATTTCAGCGTCTCTGAATCCCCACAGGCTTACTGCTATAGGCTTATCTTACATTATCCTAAACAAACACAGGAGCTTTTAGTTTGTTTTGATGAATTTATTTAGGTGCTCTGCCAAAAAGAAGAAGAAAGAAATATGTTACTGGTTGCTAAGCGACATCCTTTTGTGTCCTTCCAGCATCCAGTGTTTGTCTGACGGTCCATTCAGGCTTGTTGGTGACATTTATCTGAAAGTGTTCAAGTGTTCATCCAACTGCAGCTCTGCTAGTGTGTGTGTGTGTGTGTGTGTGTGTAACAGACGCCTCAGTGCCTGTGGCTCATCCTCTGCTCTTAGATTATTCTTCTGTCGGGATTCACGTGTTGCCCGATAGTCTGACTGAATTGCCGTCCTGTATTTACTTAATATTTTCAGTCTGACTTTGTGTCGCAGTAGCGGCTGCTAGTAGCAGTTAACTTAAAGTGAGAATGTGTAGCTTGTGAAAGCAGAAATAAGACAAACTTTCTTTTAAAGTTGAAAATATAAATTCACCATCAATAAAAAGCACTTTTACTCATTTAAATAGACTAAGGGGTTTTGCTGCTACAGTGTTTTTTAGGTCTGGTATGACCAGTAGATAATAGCGGCTAACGTTAGCTAATGTTAGCAAACTTTAGATAGACATTGCTGTGCAGCTGACACTAATGAATCTGTTTGCAAACCTTTTCTACTTGTGCCACTGTCACGTCGTTTTAGTATTTACCATCGTGTCACAAGTGTCACATGTGGCCGCTGTTCAGCAAATGTTACGTTCTTTTCAGTTAAATGTTCACAGCAGTCTAAGGGCCTGTGTCCACATAGCGTTTTTTTCAGAGCGCTCCGACTATTTGTTCGGCTGCAACGAGCACTTCTAGTTTGAAAATCTGTGAACTTTTCAGAAAGGCGCTGGTGTTGTCAAGGGGCACTTTTTTTCAGGCAACCAATCATATATTAGATGGGATTTGTCACCCTGGTAACCAAGAAAATGGAGGAGAAACTTCCAGAATCAGATCGGCTGAAAACTGAATGTTGCTGGGGAGTGTTGTTAGCTGTGTAGTCACCCCCTTAACGTAGCGTTCAGATATTGTTGTCATAGAAACAAAACCCACGTGCAGCGTTTTTTCTCTCTCAGTGCACTGCGCTTCATCCCAGCGCTTTTCTGACAGAAAAAAACGCTATGTGGACGCAGACCCTAAAACTATTTAAAGAGTTATTTTACAAAAACCTGTATAGCTGCTTCCAACTCACCCACGCTTCTTGCCATTGTTCTGTTATTTTCTATGGATGCAGCCCAGCAGCTAGTAGGGCTGAACAATTAATCCAAATATTATTGAAATCGCAGTATGGTCAAGTACAATATCCAAATCTCAGGAGCTGCAGTTTTTTTCATGAAGGCAAAATGTGTCACAACATACCTTTTTTATAAATGAAGCATTGTGGTGCTGCAGAGACGCCCCGGCCTACAAATCATATTCTCCAGACATAAGGGAACATGCTTGTTTGGTACAGACCCCTGCCAAAATCACGTCATTTTTTTTTTTTTTTTTTTTTTTTTGCGTGTGAAAATGAAATGCAAAAATGACCATTTCCACTAAAATTGTGACTGATATTCATATAATATTTTTTTGCATATTGTTCAGCCCTAGTAGCTAGCTAGCTATGTAGGAAGATGAAGTCCCCATTCTTAATCCCACCTGCAAAGCTCTGATTAGTTTGGTTGTTGGTTTGGTTGTAACCAGTGGAACAGATGTTTGATGGGTATCGCTGAACTAATAAGAAATGTTGGTGATGATTCAGACTGAGTCGCACTGAAACCCCCATTTCTCTCTGTTGGTAAAGTTAAATTTACTGTCCTGGTTTGTAGCAACAGATTCTGTGTAGCACACATGTTGAGTTAAATGTAAATAAAGCAGAGTGATACCTCTCCAGCAGCTCGGTTCTGGTGTCGTGAACTGTCTCTTACCCAATCACAATTTGTGACATAATATAATAATCGATTATAGATTGCTAAAATATACGTCGGCTATGTGAGTGTTCTTTCAGACAGATATCATTTTTTTGTATTTATGTTTTTATTATTTGTTTCAAAAGTGAAAGTGACCTGCAGCTGACTGTTAATCTGGCATTTGTGTGTGTGTGTGTGTGTGTGTGTGTGTGTGTGTGTGTAGTTATGTTGGTGTTTCCTGTTCTGACGATCTCCGCTGCTGCTTCTGCTGGATTTCACGGTTTGATTAAATGTCCGCGTCGCAAGCTGTTAACGTGTTTTTTTTTTTTTTTTTTTTTTGTGTGTCGTCAGTTGCGGTGAAAACACACATCTGTCACACACCTGACCTGAATACTGCCCTGCTCAGCTGTTTGGTGGTGGTGGTGGGGGGGGCACACGTGTTTTCTGGGTGGAGAGTCAAATAAAACAAACAGTGTGCAGAGAAGCTAAAGAGTTGTTGTAGCTGAGCTGAATCAAGAAAAAGGGTTCAAACTGTTACTGTTTGCTAGTGTGCTGCCTCAAGTCATCCATGATTAGTTTCTGATTGGCTGACTGAAAATGTGGCATGCATTGCTCACTGTAATGCTGCATTCACGTGCTTCTCGGATGGTCCCATTCCCTGAGTCGGGAAGTCGTTCTTCCGACTTCGGGGGGGTTGAGGAGCTTTTAAGTCGTAATGTGGAAACAACATCGACGCTCCAAAGAAGATGTGTTGTATTTTAATGCTCAGAGTGTTTAAACATGTTGACAGCTGTTTCCAGGGATCCCCTTCTCTTTGACTTGTTGCTGCACCAGTACGTTCCCTAAAACCACTCAAATATTGCTTTACCGGATATGTTATCAGAGTCAATGCTAATAAATAACTTTTCTAACTGATCAAGGTCACTCTACGTGGACAGCAACTAACGGTTAATACCATATTACAAATTACATGTGAGCAAAAAATTTAAAAGTTTTTAACCATCAGCCAAACATTTACTTTCGTCCGCCATGTTTCTGCGTATATGACTTCAACTTTCAGCAAGTCGGGCAAGTCGTGTAGCAACATTTTTTCGCAGACTTTCCTAGTTGTTCTGACTTGAGGGGGCGTTCATGTGAATTTTCCCAGTCGGAGCTAATTTTTCCAATTATTCCGACACCACATGAATGCAACATAACTCCCAATCTTACAGGATGCAGCTGCATCAGGTTCCGGCTTTGTCACGGCTGCTGGAGACGATCTGCTGCGTTTGTTGCTGGTGTGCTGCTGATGTCCTCTGCAGCGTCTCGATTGGCTCTTTTCTCTGCTCCATAATCTTTATGGCCAGACCGGCTCTTTTGTCTCTGAAGCACAAAATTTACTTGTGAATGTATTAGAATGCTGGAGCTAAAAGGATTAGTCGATTTATGGGTTAGTCAATCAACGGAAAATTATTGAAACTATTTTGATAATCTATGAATCCTTTGTTTAAATCCTTTTACATGAAGAAATGCCAAACATCACGGGTCCAGGTTCTCAAATGGGAGGATTTGCTGCTTTTCTCTGTTTGATTTTGTTGTAAACAGAATATCTTTGAGTTTTGGTCTGACAAAAAGACATTTGAAGGTGTCAACTTGGGTCCTGGAAAATTATATTGAGGACTTTTCACTATTTTCTGACATTTTATAGACTCTTTACTGCCCTGATAAATGCCTACATGTAGAGCTAAAACAGTTTTCTGTCAATTAGTTGATAGTCAGATAAAAAACAAAATTTCAAGCAAAAATGCAAAAAGAAAAAGTTGGTTCCAGCTCCTCAAATGTGAAGATTTGCTGCTTTTCTTTGTCTTTATTTAATATTAAATTGAATATCTTTGGGTTTTGGACTGTCTTTGAAGACATTACCTGGGTTTCAAGAAATTGTGATGAGCATTTTTCACTGTTTCCTGACATTTTTATAGACCAAACAAATATCAATTAGTCAATAAGATAATCAGCAGATGCTAATATACTCTGTTCAGGTAGTACAGGTACTAAATAAAGATGAGACGGCGTGCTGTGAGTCTGCTTCACGTCCAAATAATTTTATGTCAAATTATATTTCATTTTGAAGCTTTTCAGTAGATTTGTATTCAGCTAGTTAATTACTGCTGTCAGCTTTAGGAAGCAGGGCTCAAAGCGTTGATGAAGATGAAGGCTGTGTGAACCCAGCTGCTGTGCTCTGTGCTTCATCACTCAGGAGGTGTTGGAAATGGCTGACTTCCCTCTGGATTCTCTCCTCTTTGTCACTTCACGTGTCATTTTCTCTCTCCATCTCTTCCTCTCGCCTGCTTCCAATTATAGCTCAACCTCACGCCGGTTTTCCCAAGACAAAATGAGGCGAGCTGATTAAGTTTAATTTAGCTGCTTCTATTAAATGAGATGGAGGTTTTCACTTTCAGCGAGCGGAGCAGGAGCGTCGGTAAACAAAGAGCCTGAATGTTTCAGTCTGACTAAAATATGTGAATGGGTGTGTCAGCTGTGTTGGTTTTATTCCCTCCTGCTGTGTTAGATTACTGCTGTAACAGCTGCTCACAGGGAGTTTGACACACATGCAAACTTGGAGTTAGATTTATACAACCAGATTTACCTGAGCAGGTAATATCCTGCACTGGGTTGCACCAGCTATGTGCAAGTTCAAACGTAGCCTAGTTTGAATGTAATTTCTAACTCAGGTCTGAGTTTACGCGCTACTAAGGGTTGCACCAGCTGAAATAGTTCCTACGCAGGCAGAAGTCACACCTTAAATCTGACACCGAGCCTTTAGCAGGTGTAAAGTCCACCAGAAAATGGCGGTTGGCATTACGCATCGTTTAGAAAGGTGGGATAACTTGGAGGATGAGGAGGAGCAAATTATACCAGCAAGAAAAATATATAGGGTTAGATAACTTTCTAATTAACAACTGCTAATTTAACAGTTTGCCAGTGTAGGCTATCATTACGTGTTTGTTATAACGTAGGGCCCGTTATATTGGCCTGTGTTGTAGTTGACTGTTTATTGCACTAGCTGTAGATTAAAGTTGTGTATTTATCACCCAGTCATAATGTTTTGTCCTAGTTTACGTACCTTTTTGTTGTCGTTTGCTGATAAACATTAGCTATTTTTAGCCGTTAGCCTCTTCACTTTTGCGTAGCAAAGTGTTCAAAGACAACTGGGCACGAGAGACAACACAGTGATGTTATTGAACACAGGAAGTGAAAACGTCATTTTCTGCGACAGTATTTTGGTTATTGTGGACTTTACACCAGAGTAGCTAAGATGAACCTCATGTCTCCGCAGTGCAACCAAACATCAACACAGCTTCAGTATCAAACTAACTAGTTTCAGCGTCTGGTTATGTACGTACAGCTGGTGCAACAGGCTGCTGTGGCTGTATAACTTTCATCTTTTTCATCTCTGTTTGGCCAGGAACGGGCTGGTTTCATCATTCTTAGTTTATGTTGACTTTTAAATCAGCGGATTGAATAGATGAGAAGTTTTGGCTTTCTGAGCATGCAGATCCCCTGACGGAGCTGGACAGACGGACGCCCACATGAGTCACATTGTGCTCTGCTGTACTGTGATGTGATGTTTGGCTGCTCAGTCCAGGGGTGGGGTTTTCCCCGCGGGGCCAGTGGCTGGACCAGAAACACAGAAAATAAAAGAAATGACCCGTGCTGTTTGATCCAGCATCAGACCGGCCGGCGTTACTTTGGTACATTCTGCCCTTCCTACACTGTGCTGACCCCGACAGACCGACTGTGCTTTCAGGTGTGAGTCTGAAGCAGCAGACAGGTTGAGCCTGCATGAACAAAACAAATCAAGGCAGTAAATAAGGGGACAAACTGTGTTTTCTATGACTTCCAGTTTGGCAAGATGAGTCATAATCTCAATAGAAAATCAGCTTTGTTTTACATGTTAGAAAAGCTAGTGTCATGTTTGTTTTTGAATGGTTGCCTCTAGAGTTTTGTTATGTGACGACAGATACTGTGAGATGATGGGGATTCCTCAACTGTCAGAGACGAGCTATTTAACCCTTTAATATCTCTGCTTGTAACAGACCACTGCAGCTAAAGTTCAAATCAGTGAGTAGGACTTCCTTATGGTAATATTGGATTTATAGGATTTTTAAGTTAATGCAATGAAGTACCTTAATTTTTCAGGTATTTAATTCACTGTATCAGCCAAAAACAACCATTCACATGTGGTTGTTTTAATCTATAAACTGTATCTATATAGATTATAAAATTAGATGTACCGTGAGAGAAGATTTTGCCAACATCACCCACTCCGAATTGCCATCAGAGATTTTGTTTTGAAGGGTAGGTGAGTGTATACTGATTATTAGCCAGTTTACAGTAAATAGGGTCATGTCAGTCGAGGACCCCACAGTGAACTTCATGTTGTCAGTGGAAACCACAGAACAGCACAGGAGAAAACCATAGCAGGATACTAAGTTTTGCAATGAGTAGTGTTACTTTGTTAACAAAAACTATAACGAAATATGTTCGTCAACAACCTTTTTTTTTCATGACTAAGACAAGACGATGATGAGACAGCACTGACGTCATTAAACACTAACTGTGACTATATCAACATTGTTGAGTAACTTACATTAACTATTTCACAGAAAGCAAGTTAAAGTTAACATTGACAACAACAGGGATTAGGAGAAAGAAACAAGGTGATATTTAATAGTTTTAAAGAGTTTTGGGCCAGTTGTTGAATCGTGTTGCTTCAAAATAAATATGCAAATCAGAACAAATTCCATGTCTGGATGTTTTCTTTAAATTGATGCCATCAGACCAGCAGACACTTTCTGCAAAGCTGCATTCTTCATCATTTAACCTGTGTTGTTCATCAGATAATGACGAGATAAAATCTTAAGTGAAATAAGTTTGACTAAAATGACAAAGAATTATTGGTTTGGGCTAGACTAGATTGACTGAATGTATATATATTTATACTAAAATAGTTATGGTTAAAATGGTTTTCTTTACTAAGATGAGACTAAAATGTCCAGACTTTTAGTCAACTAAAAACAGTATGAGGTTGACTAAATATAGTAAAAACTAACAAGGACATTTGACACAGGATGAAGACTAAATTTAAAAAAATAGCTGCCAAAATTAAGAGTATTTCTAAAAACAATGTCTCTAAAGGTAACAAAAAGAAGAAACCACCCAATTAAACAACATAAAGAAGCTGTTTCATATCAACAGAGCCCTCCTGAAATATTCAAATAAGGACCAACACTTTCTAAAATAAAACAACTCACAATGAGGGGCCCTATCTGAACCAGTACTGTTCCGGTGGTGGGTGTGTCAGCGGTGACGGGTCAGTCTGGGTCACATTTCCACGACCATTTATTTATTTTTTACTCCCCAGTCCACCACTGAGTCAGCTCTGTGCTGTTTATAACACCCGTCAGTCCTCTACCCACCGTACCACCCTCCCCTTCAGTACGACCAGGCCGAGACCCCCACCACCATCACACTGCATTTACTGTCTGTGTGAAGAGCATTGTGACACTTGTGTGTAAGATACACTGTAAATAGAACACACACACACACACACGCACATGAATATACACAGACAGCTATTCCTGGCCCGTGGTGCGGCTGCCATGTGGTGAACAGTCAGAAACTCTCCGGCCATCTGCAGAGCTGTGATTTCAAAGACACACACACACACACACACACACACACACACACAGTCAGTCAGTCCTCTGTTGGGAATACAGCGGTGATGTTAGAGGGGAGGGGCGGCTGTTGGTCTGCAGGCGTTTGGCTGCTGGTCGAGGCAGAAAGTAAGACAGGTTACCTCAGGTCAATGCAGCACAGCAGGAAAATAACTTCCACTGGTCCCAGAAGCTGTGTCCTGAGTCAGGAGCCGCCCCATTGGAAGGAGGCCACCTACGAAGGTGTGTCTTACTGAGGGCTGGTGGACCAGAACGGCATCTCTTCCTTAAATGAGACGGTCAACCATAATGTCCACATCTGACGCCACTGTGAGGCTGAACAAGAACCGCCTGAACGCATCGTTACAGGTTGCAAAGGTTACACTGGTTTTGTTCTCCAGCTTTAGGCAAACAGTTCTTACTACAGTGTGCTCGACCCACTGTGACACATTTAGCCTTGAACCTCACGTAGTCGTGCCGCTTAATTGACCTCATAAAGACACGAATCTCTGGAGAAATGATCTGAAACCTAAAGTTATCTCCAATTTACACTCTAACCTCTCCTCCTTTCTCTCCTCTTTCAGGAAACTGAGATTGCTGCCGAATGCAACCATGTAAGTGTCTTCACTCCTGCTAAAACACTGCTTCCCAGCATGCACCATGTTATCCTATAATCCCATGTAGTGTGTGTTAACCATAGAGCACCAGCGATGATGATTTTCCACAGATATATGCACGAGTTTGCTCCCTACATTCACTTTAAACAACCAAAATAAGCATTGATTTGGTGAATTGCAGGTCAGTAGATGTCTAGATGTCAATCCCAATTCAAGGTCCACTTACTGGCTTTTACTGGAGCTTTCAACCATATGACGTGCAAGCTCATATTAGCTGTTAAGATTTCATCCATAGCACTTTTAGATCTTCTCGTCTGTGTTAGCTTAAAGTTTAGGCATCAAAGTTTATTATTGACTTTGGAAAATATTTGACAGAAGAATCCCAACTCAAGATCCACTTACTTGCTTTTTCCTGAGCTCCCAACTGTATCACCTGGTGAAATTAGGTTGAAAAGTGAAAATGTCTTAGACGTTGACATTACATGGTAAATCTCTTGTTTCAACTGCATTTCAATGTAAAACACGTTTTTTATCACTTAAATGCTGTTGAAATAATGTTTTCATGTAACCTAGATGTCTTAAAAAACCTTACTTTTCAACTAAACTTAGCCCAGTTTTAACAGAGATGTCTAGACTTCTGTTGGCAATCAAATCAAATCAATGTTTGCTGAGAAGCGAACTGACCAATTGGACGATCCTCCATTAACTGGCTGCGTGCTTTAATAGTTAAAGAACTCTGTTACTTTCTGCTATATGTAGTTGCCAGGGTTTTTTTTTTTCGCTAGTTTTTTATGGACATTTTATTCTGTTGACCATCTGTTCAGGCTCCTGTATTCTGTGGCTTAGCAGCAAAACACACAATAGAGACAAAAAAGTGAATGTACTGTGTATTCAGTCAAAACAAGATTGGACAACAGAATGACAAAAAGCCAAGTTGTACAGTGTGTTTCACAGTATTCACTGCCCCGGGACTTTGTCATGTTTTATTCTATTACCCTTTTTTTTACACTAATCAACAGAAAAAGAAAAGTTCAAATTAAAGTGAAAACAAATTAACCTACAGTTGAAATATAAAACACAAAACAATTGATGCTTACTTAAATGTAAATACATAAGCATCTAATTACTAAATATTAATAAGTATACAAGCAGCAGATGTTTTATGTATCTTCTCTCCTCCAGCTGCTGTGGAACTACAAGCTGAACCTGACCACCGACCCAAAGTTTGAGTCTGTAGCCGTGGAGGTCTGCAAGACCACCATCTCTGAGGTAAGTCTCTAAAACAAAACCTCTACAGCTTAAATGGCAACTCTGGGTCCTATTTAAACACATTGTGGGGTCTAAATGACTAATACTTACCAAAAGTTTTGGAACTGGTCCAGTAAATCGCCTCAGCCACCAACAGGCTGCAATGGCAACAGACCTTTTGTTAAAGAGTAAGATCCTTTTGTTTAATCAGAAACAGAAAGTCTCGCTCTGAAATCTCGCGAGAGGTTGAGTTGTTGCAGGAAGATCCGTATCCTCTGGCTCAAATAAATGGGGATGGCCTCTTTTAACAAACAGGTCTGTCTCTGCAGGGATCCTTTCCATAATGTTGTCAGACACTTAGAATAACAGTCTGAACCAGAGTCAGTGGCAAAAACAAGCACTTTTAGTGGACGGACTTTGACGGGCGCAGTTACTCACAAGGATTATGTTGCAGCCCGTTGGTGGCTGCCGGAGGAGGTGATCTACTGGACCAATTCCAAAACTGTTTGTACCTACCGGAGTCAGCCTCCAGAAAATTATAAAGAAACATCGAGTTAGCTGATAAATGTAGTGGTTTACAGACGGATACTTTTACTGAGGGCAGTGCTTGGAGTTGAGTGTAGAAGATGCTGTCCATGGTTTTTCAGCTCACTCTTCCACCAGGCTCTTTGTTTGTTGTCAGCACACACAGCTGCTGTAGTGGCCTGACGAGAACAGTCCTGCTCCTCTTCACTGCTGCTCACACAAATGATTGGAACATATTTGCATTCCTCCCAGTACAAAACAAGATTTGGCAGAAATTACATCTTTGTAGAATAACATGAAATACTGAATAACATAAAACCACACACGCCTTTAAATAAAACCTCCATCCATTTAGAATCTATAGTCTGTTCATTTCAGCCTGCTGTGTGACAACTAAATTGTGTTTTTAGTGTCTGAATTCCAGTTGAATGTGGCTCATTTTGGTCAATTCAGGCAACTTAAACAGTTTGGGGCAGTCAACAGGCATGTCATGTCTGTAGGAAATGAAAAGATGTGTTTCACACTGCATTCTAATATACAGGAAGACGTAATCTTTAAGATCTGTTTGAAGTGTCTGTAGTTTATTAAAAGCCGCAGAAACCCATGAAGCTTCCTGGAGCGGCTTTCTGCTCAAAAACAACTTCAGCCCACCAAGTTTTATTGATCTATCTTCATCAGTCCAGCGTTTAATCGTTGGCAGGTTTCATATATAATTGTCTGCTGTATAGTAGTAATCAAGCAATAAAAACATAAAATGATAAATGATAGAACTGATGTTATGTGTCTGAATCTTAACAACTCCATTTTAAAGCAGGTGTTGCTGATGAATGCTGATTACTTCCACAGATTGCAGGATAGTAGCTCAGCCTGCTTGTTGTAAAAGCATCATGAAGTGCTTTGTGCAGTGGCTGAGAGAGCTTAATGCACTTCAACCAAAACACAATACAAACAGACAAAAACACAAACGGAGCAAACAGCTTCACTAACTTTGATAACACGTAGGCAGCATAAAGACAGAAAACACAGGCAAACATAAAGGCGGTGGAAGTGTGAAAGTGTTTGCTGGTTGTGATGAACCCACAGAGCATTATCACCCATCCAGCTCCTACTTCTGCTTTTGCACATTTACTGTTTGGTTCAGTCTCGGTGCTCTGATCAACCTTATTACCAGCAGCAGCAGTTTCACCAAACAAGCTCTGATAAACCCACTGCACTCTACCTGCCCAGCACCAAACAGCAGACAGACAGTCAGAGACGAGCTGGTGAACATAGTGGAGTATTTAGCAGCTCAAGAGCCAGATATTTCCCTCAAAAACAGCTAACAGAGAGGAAATACTGGACTCACATTCATCAGGTGACACAAACACGACTCCACATGGGATAATAATGCTGCTCTGTGTCTGTTAGATGTATAAACAGACAACTGTCTGCTAACACATTCAGCATAACAACTTTTATAAGGTGATAATATGTCAGATATGTTTACAGCTTGTTGCGCTGCCCCCAAGTGGCCAAACAATGAATTCATGCAGCTTTAAATTAAAGTGCGTTGAGCTCCCTTGGCAAGGAAGCGTTATTTTACTGAAATAGTTAAGATGATTGAAGGTTTATTTGTGCATGTGTTTATGTATTTGCACATAAAAAATATATAATTATAGGGGTTGCAGAACAAGTTGGTAAGAAGACAAAGGGTTATTAAAATCCTCTCATACAACACTCTTTTACAGGGAATCAAAGTAAAGAGGAACAGTTTGGATAGAAAAAACAATAAAATAGGAATAAATATGAATATGAAAAACAGCTGTTCCTTACTTTGAATTTTGGCCACATTACCTGATCATAAAAAAGAAGATATTTTGACTTCATAGTAAGAGAATAACTGGATTGGTTAAATGTTGCAGATGTTTGTTCAGACAAAGTTAAGTTTAAACCTAAAATCTTAGCTCACTATCTAACATATGTTGTTTTAACAGCATCAGTTAGACCTTCAGATGACCGAAGCATCTTGGTTTTGTCCTGATGCAGCTGCAGATATCTGTTGTGACGCTGTCTGTGCTCTTCGTTCAGATTAAAGAATGTGCAGCGGAGGAGCTGGGGAAGGGCTACCTGGTGTCCTGCCTGGTGGATCACCGTGGCAACATCAGCGACTACCAGTGCAACCAGTACATCACCAAGATGACCACCATCATCTTCAGCGACTACCGGCTGATCTGCGGCTTCATGGACAAGTGTCGCGACGACATCAACGCTCTGCACTGCGGCAGCATCAGCACCGGAGAGAAGGTGAGACGCAAAACAAAGTCTGCCGTTAAAGATAAAAGTCCGACCGGTTACTGGATTTACTTCCACACTGATCAGGGTTAGGTGCTGTTCAGGTTTGACTTGATTCTATTAATTGATTTAAGTTCTTATTGAAAAAAGAAAGCTTCCATAAGTTGGGGGTACAGTGCTTACCACCTCCTCTATCTTATGTCTTAGGGAAAACCTGTGCTGCAAAGCCTGAACATACCCATTGATTATTGATGGGTTGGTAGCAAATAAAGGACTGTCCTATCCAGCATTTATGGGTGTCTGACCAGGCTAAGGCACTGGTAGACCATGTTGGTTGTCTGCAGGTACAAGAAGTCTTAACAACAGTACCTGTGGAAGTTGTTAAAGGTGTTTAAATACTTGCCAAACAGCTGAAGTTACCCAGATTGTGTGGTGGGTCGTATGAACCGTCATCGCTGCTTCAGCTCAGTCAAAAACACCCAGAAACTGAGTTCAAAGTGTGACTCAGCTGGAATGAGAAAAGAGAAGTTTGTCAGCGAGCAGAGCGAATCGATCTCCTCTGGACGTGTTTTCCTGCTGCTGAGCCAAGCTAAACCTCATAAGCCCGTTAGACACACAGTTATTATGGGATATCACATCAGCACAATTAGAACTCGGAGCAAATTATTTATTTGTCGGCGGGAGCAGAGTCGGTTTCATTATCAGGAATTTGTCACGGCTCGGGGTGGAGATGAGACTGACCACGTCTACTCCGACAGAGCTTGCCTCTTATCGCTCTGAAAAAATACAAGACACAGTCTGACAAAATGATTCATGGAGTGAAAGGAAACCTCACTCTACGTGGGATTAGTAAGGCTGTAATCTACAGAGTCGTTACTTTCAAATTGGGAACATTTGGGAGTGTGTTTTTATGTGTGCCGAATCAGGGTCGTGGACAGAGTGATGGAGGATTACGGTGATGGACCGAAGTCAGCTGGCAGGAAGACAGGAGGGAACCAGGGGAGCCGTCTCTTCATGTGCTCTGATTATGATTGAGCCCCCGGTGGTTCCTGGATTCAGGGGGGGGGGGGTTGTGAAATACTAAATTTGTGGAGTTCTCTTATAAAGGGTCAGTTCACCCAAATATCAAATAACTTACTGTGCATAATACACAGAACAAACTGTCATCAGTTTTCATTGGGGCTACTCTGTACAGAAGAAACTGTCCCAGTGAAACCTGTTGACAGCGTGTTCTGATCCAAAGTAACAAGGACACTGTTACTGGAAGGCGTTGTTATTGAGCCTCCTGAAGGACATCCCAACAAAGAAACGTTTCTCAGAGCAGGCGGACAAAAAGCCGCTGTGGTATAGTTTTTGAAACTAGACATGTTGCAGTGTCTGAGTGGAACTGCTTCAGTAGCTACCGGTCATCAGACAGTGGCAAAAATGTGCATATTGTGCACGGCTACAAATGATTAAATGGTTAAGAAGTATCTCCAGCCAGGTCTGAAGATCTAAACAATGTGTGCAACCGGGAGAAGAGAGACCAGGAC
This sequence comes from Macquaria ambigua, assembly GCA_008360985.2. Taxonomy (NCBI): domain Eukaryota; kingdom Metazoa; phylum Chordata; class Actinopteri; order Centrarchiformes; family Percichthyidae; genus Macquaria; species Macquaria ambigua. The sequence continues at coordinate 40,755 of VMKM01001751.1, read as the reverse complement.
GGAAAACGACCTTTTGTCTGCCACTGATGAAGGCTGTCTCTTTTTTGTTATCCGGAGCCGGAAATAAATGGGTTTAAAAGAACTAATTGTTTTAAATGAATGAAACAAAAACCAAACAATTAAAACACCAAATTATTATTGAACTGAATGTTTTTCTTCATCAATTGTCCGCACAGGAATCCTCATCGTACCAGAGCAGAACGACGCTGACTCTGACGCCTCGCTTTACCCGCTGTAACTGTGACCTTTGCTCTCTGTGCAGGACATCCACTCTCAGGGCGAGGTGATCGCCTGTCTGGAGAAAGGTCTGGTCCGGGAGGCCGAGGAGCAGCCGGGGGCACACCCCATCAAGGACGACTGTAAAAAGTCCATCATGAGAGTCGCCGAGCTCTCCTCGGACGACTTCCACCTGGACCGCTACCTCTACTTCTCCTGCCGCGAGGACCGAGAGCGCTTCTGTGAAAACGTGAGCATTTAGTTGACAATCTTACGCACATGCACAGGTTCATGAACAGGTGTGAACAGATATTAAGGCATCCGGAGCTCTGGATTTGTGAAGCAGCTGACAAGTTGTTTAGAGTTTTAGTTTTTCTGAATCCAAGAAAGTGCTGTCTGCATCCTTTCTATTCTGATGAACACTAATGTCTTTCATATCCTTTTAACACTTATTTCCTATTGTGCTTTTTCTTTTTCTGCCCATTTTATATTTTGTGATGTTCATCATGTGTATAAATTAATAGATGTGCCGGTTTTATCAGCTTTGTTACTTTATTTTAGTCTTTAAATTTTCCCTCCATTCAGTTTTCAGGTTTGAAAGCTTGTTAAGCTTTCTGAAACCTGCAGGTGGAGAGTTGACCGACAAGAAGATGGCCGAGATTTGGTGTCAGAGCGAAAAGCAAGAGCGCCTATTTGTCACTATTTCAGATTGCACTGTTTTATTGTTGTTGTGTTTTTCATTCATTAAAGATCTAAAGATCTAACGTTAAAGATGGATCAAATATTGAGCGTCATCGACAAGTATCTCTTCTTGTAAAATGTCCGGTGTTGTCACGAGTTTATTACGGTGGGAAATGCCCTCACCGTGGCATCTCTAACCTGCAGATAGATAGCCCTGGGCAAACCTGTAAACATGTGGTACCATCACATTAACACAGAGGAGTCTCTCCTAATGGTTAACATCTCAAGTTAATCATGCAGGCAAGCCTTCAGCTAATCACTGACGAGATGCATTCATGGCCTTTTACCTCCTGTTTTAGAGAATCAGGTAGTTTTGTAAATGAGGAAATCAGTGGCGACAACATTTAAAGCAGCAGTTCACTGTGTGAGTTCAGCAGGAGATGCCCGTGCAGTAAGTTGCAGCTTCATGTTGAGGCAGTTGAAGAGTTTCATTCCTAAACAAGATTTCGTCCACTCTCTGAAAACACCTGTGATGAAATGCTGTCTGATAACAAAGGAGAGTACATCAATGGATAAGTCGGGACTCATCTGAATGAATCAGCTTTTCAGGATCAATCATTCTTTTGACATGACGTAACGTGATTCTGAATGTTTGACTGACTGGAATAATGGAAAGAGAAAGAGACGTTTTCCAGTTAAAAGGAATCTTTCTGTGTTGATGGACTGTGTTTTTTAAATTTTTTTCAGGCGCTGGCCGGGGAGGGACGAGTTTACAAATGTCTCTTCAATCACAAGTTTGAGGAGGCGATGTCTGAGAGGGTGAGTGCTGCTTTTTTTTTTTTTTTTTTCCTTCCATCTTCTTCAGGAGGAATAGGTTTGCATTTTTACTAAGTGGGTCTGGAGATTCTGGAACATTTACTTGAGCGTCTCCAATGAAAGTATAATTTAGTTTTTCTAACAACAAGCTGTAGCCCTGCTCTCATTTTAGATTCTCATGTTAGTTGTTGTGTAGAATAATGTAGAAAGATTGACTTGTATAAGCTGAAGGTTATATTGTCAAATTGAGAATTGAACACAAACATCAAATCCTGTGAGGAAACAAGGTCTTGTCAGCCACATTATCTGGTTTTCTGCCACTTTAAAGTAGAAACCAGACTAAAAAATGTCTTGCCGCATAGTTTGAACCTGTGTTGTGATGCTGACGGTGGCTGTGTGTCCTCAGTGCCGCGAGGCGTTGACCACCAGGCAGAAGCTGATCGCCCAGGACTACAAGGTGAGCTACTCGCTGGCCAAAGCCTGCAAGTCCGACCTGAGGAAGTACCGCTGCAGCGCGGACTCCAACATGCCCCGAGCCCGAGAAGCTCGCCTGTCCTACCTGCTGCTCTGCCTGGAGTCAGCCGTACATAGAGGTAAGCCGCTCCGCCTCAGAGGGAACCTCCTGCCTGTCAATCACTCATTTATATCCAGCTGACAGTCAGAGGCAGCTATTAGCTGAATTATCTGTCTGTTCCCACTAGTAATTTATTGACGTCTCAGCTACACAATGAACCTCCGACCTGTGTGACAGTCTGACTGTAGTCTAGTAGAGTAAAACATTCAGCCTCCTCTAAACAGAACAGGAGACAGACGGGACTCCTGCTCCGCCAGTGAGGTTGCTTTATTGCTTCTTGCAGCAGCCTAATTGCAGCAATAAGGCAACCAGGTTCCTGTCACATGATTTACTCATAAAAGAGAACTCTTTTTTTCTTATTCTGAATTCATTATTAGAGAAAAAGCTACAAAATAAAGCTTTTAAATTCAGGATGTTGCTGTAACGCCATAATTGCGGCCACAATTCAGCCTGCATCATTTCGAAAAAACTACGTAATAAAAACTAAAAATCATTAACGTCTATAAGTTATATTCTTTAAAATATTTCGTGTGCGTGTGTTTCAGGTCGTGTGGTCAGCGGTGAGTGTCAGGGTGAGATGATGGACTACAGGCGAATGCTGATGGAGGATTTCTCTCTGAGTCCGGAGATCGTGCTGCACTGTCGGGGCGAGATCGAGGGTCACTGCTCCGGTCTGCACCGCAAAGGACGAACACTGCACTGCCTGATGAGGGTCGGCCGAGGAGACATGGGGGCCATCGACCCCAACTGTCAGAGGGCGGTAAGTCGGCATTAATGTATGAGAATTCACCAAAACCAAACTTTCGGCAGCCATAAATGTTCATTTGTTATAAGCGAGAAATGTTTTATAGAACTAAATATTCTCTATCTTACCATGCAAACGTTGAATGGATCCTGGAGCCTTCAGACTGCGACTGGAGGCACTAAAAGAAAATGCTTTGTTACGCAGCACGTTATCATTTTGGTGCGTCACATTGGAGCACTCGCTCTGTCATGTACGAGTCTCTACAACTGTTGATGTGCTGAGTTCAGCAGGTCGAGTTTGTTCTGCTGAAAAGTCATTTTCAGGAATAAATTAGCAGGAGTGAAAAACATCATGACGATTCAGAAATATTCAGGATTGTGTGAGTTGTGTGATTTGGGTGAAGTGGAAAGTGAGTCTCATTTTCTTTTGTACTTTACGAATTATGATGATTTAAGAGCGTTAATGCTCTGATGAAAAACCCTGAAGTATTCTGGTGAGCTCTCTCTCAGATGAGCAGAAATTGGAATGGCGGTTTCATTTTAATGTGTTTAAGCATTTAATCAGAATATAACTATTTCGACATGTGCACAGTGGCTCCGCCCGCTGTGAAGCGTCTAATCTGCCAGAAATATGACAGAAGAAGAAGTTGTTTCTTTTTTGGCTTTGTTCATCTTTTCAAACAACTGGTTGTTTGGAGCCTTTCAACCATCCATTCAACAATCCTTAAATCTTGTTGTTTCAGCCACAGAGCAGTTTGGTTTCTGTCCCTCAAGGAAACTGGTTCACGTCACCTGATGTTCCCCCACGTGAAAGAATAGATTTATTCCAACGAGAGAGAAACGATCAGATTAAGTGTTGACGTGGTTATCGGGCGCTAATATTTTCCTATTGAACAGATTATCAAAGGTTTATCCCCCCCCCAGATCGGGTCAGTCTCTTTTGACTGAGGCCTCTTTATCCTGATTAGGCTGTTATCACCATTATTAGTGGAATATTAGGGTCCGTGGAAACACAGCTAATAACTTATGAATTCTGTTCTACTCATTGATGATCTGAAGATTTGATTGTTTCTATTTCTTTGTTGTTTTAAAATGTGTACGCTGTATTCTGGTCCTGGCTTGTTTGACTTTATGGTGTCTTGTGAGTTTGTGCGGGTTGGGCAAAGCTATCTGCATGACACAATAATAAAAACGTCATTCGTTCATATTACTTAATGAATACCTGGACCAGCACCCTCAGAGGGGAGCTTCCAGCCTGTGCAGCTTGTTGGTGTTGAATTTTTTTTTTTTGTTGTCTTCCATCCTCAGCTCCAGACTCTGATCCAGGAAGCCGACCCCGGAGCCGACTACCGCATCGACCGAGCGCTCAACGAGGCCTGTGAGTCCGTCATCCAGACTGCCTGCAAACACATCCGCAACGGAGACCCCATGTGAGTCCTCCTGACGCTCTCGCCTGTCTCTGACACTCGAACACTGCATCACCAGATGATCCTCTCTCTCCTCAGTAACCGTGAATTACACGTACTGTCTTTCTGTTTAGTTTAGTCCTGGTCTACATGTTTCACTGATGATGGTAGACAAAATAACATCAACACGTCATAAAAACAGACTCGAACTCGAATGTAACTTAATTAGAAAAACTTCTACAAAGGTGGGTTAACATATAAAGATTGATTGAATACTGCTTACACGAATCCATCTTAATATGACCCACCTTTATAACTTTGTGTTAGAAGCTGTAAATTTACTGACTGCAATGTTAAATTGTATTTGTATTTTTATATTTGTTTGTCCTGTAATTCTGCATTGTGTTCATATTATATATTTGTTGTAATTTCTGGAAATAATCTCTTTTACACTCATTTCAGATTCAAAGAAACTCCTATTAAAAGTTTAAACCTCTGTAAAAGTAAAACGTCATTTTAGTTCCTCAGAGTATGTGAGGAAAAGTTATACTGTGTTCTGCATGTGGCACATGTCTGTAACAGTCTAAAGACTGAACTTTAAATATGCAGGATCCTGTCATGTCTGATGGAGCATCTGTACACTGAGAAGATGGTGGAGGACTGTGAACACAGACTGCTGGAGCTGCAGTACTTTATCGCCAGAGACTGGAAGTAAGTCCTGCTAATCCTCCTCCATCACAAGCTAATAAACCTGCAGCTTTATGAACACTGACCTTTGCTGAAACCACCTTCATGAACTGCTTTACAATCAGAAAAGTCCTGTGAAACACCAATAAATGTCAGACTAGAAGCTAGTTGGTCTATTTCATTTCAGAGAATGGAGTTCAGTTGTTAGTCAGTGCCTTACTGCCTGTGTTGTTGCAGGTTGGATCCCATCTTGTATAAGAAATGTCAGGGCGATGCTGCCCGGCTCTGCCACACTCACGGCTGGAACGAGACCAGCGAAATGATGCCGCCCGGCGCCATTTTCTCCTGCCTGTACCGCCACGCCTACCGCTCTGTGGAGCAGGGTCGGAGGGTGAGTCTCCCCAGGACACCTCGGTCCACAACGATCAACTTTTAAAGGATCGGTTCACTCAAATTACATAAAAGCGTAATTTTGTTTTTGCTGCTATATATCTTCTTCCAAACCCCAAATACATTTCACCTGAAATAATCTTCAAACCTTGTTTTAATCGTTTTCATTCTGGACTATTTTCTGTAAAAAATACTGAGTCTGTCCATGTTGTGCTCTGGGGATTATCTTGAGTTATAGGGATATTGTTTCTCAAAATAAATGTTGCTGTTGAATTCTTCAAATGTAATGTGAGCACCACAAGCAAAAGGTCATTCACCTCCATCACACTGGAGGGGGGGTGCGGCCCAAATCTATGCTGCAGAGATCTCAGAATAATAGATAATTTAAGAGTAAGTGAGAAAATGTTGGTGAAAACTTTAACCTCCTTGCTTTAAGGTTTTTGATACTTTTGGACTCACTGGAAGTCACATTAGAGCATCAGCTAAACACCCAAACTGACAATACAAATACAGATGTATTTCAGTAGACTGTCAGGATGTAGAAGAAAATAAACAGGAAGTCTGAACTTTCTCACTGACCAGAGAATGTTCTCGTAGCTCCCCGGTGGAGCGTCTGAAGCAGAAAACCACGGTTTGACTGTGAGTACATCCTGCTGCTGAACTGATGATGATAATCACAGGAAACGGTGGCTGCTGGTTTGTGGGGGAAGTGATTGTGTTGTGTAATTCTTATCCAGCATCAGTGCATGTGGGGGCTGATTATTTTAAGAGTAATTGTTGAAGTGAGGTGAGCTGCTGAACTGGGATGTGAAGAATCGATGCAAATCTCCAATTATGGAAAACACGGTAACGCTGATTAATCAACTGGAGCAAATTAAAGTTATTGATACAATTAGAAGAGTTACATGTGTTAGCTGTCCTTAAAGTGATACTCCACCCAAATGGATTGCTTTAGTATCAAACACTCTCCTCTGAAGGCTGTAACAATGTTGTAGCTTCCGCCTTCACAAAGAAAAGTGGCGGCTGTCGGCTTGATTTGATTCCAGTTTTCATCACAGGAAAAGCATCAAAACGACTGGAGAAACTCCTGAAACCACTCCTGCAGCATAATAAGGCTAGGAAAATGATCGCTGACCCCTCCCATGTCTGTATTCAGAATACAATCTGCTCCCATCAGGGTTCCAATTAAATACAGGAGAAAATACCTGAAGAGGTATAAAAACTTGTTGATCCCTCTGTCAGTGAATCTCCTAAACTCAGGACATATAAGGAGGGGCTGTGTTGCATGTATTTGAATGCACCTGTCTATTACTGCATTATAATTGTATGTCTTTATGTGGCAGCCTTCATCTCTAAAACACATTTTTCTACAGACAAAATAATCTATTAATAATTATCTTTTTTGCTCATTATTACCAAACACACACATCTTCTCTAAAATATAATTAAATCCTCTGCTCGTGTGTTAAGGCCCGGTCACACCAGCATGTAAAACAATTCATTGTAATGAAACCACTGTGATCAGTGGATTGGCTGGCGGTGGACAAGGTAAATCCATGCAAATGTTTTGCGTTGAGTTCAACTTGACAAGCAAATTTGTGCCATTGACCAACAGAAAGCTGTCTTAGCGCCGGTGCAAACAATAGCATGTTAGCCATTAGCTCACCAGCTACTGTAGCACAACATCTAGCCCTGAAAGTAGTCACTGCGTCACCTCGAGGCTCTGAAGCTCTACTGGAAACAATGTTTTCAGCCATAATTTGGCCAAACAACGACAAATCATCCTCATTTTTACTCTTTGCATGTCTGTATTTTACATCCGTTACCTCTGTCTTTATTGTGAATCACTTGGTGACTAAATAAACTTACCCACAAATCTACAAACTTCAGCCACCTTTTAAAAATACTAAAACTCTAGAGTGGAGTATCAGTTTAAGGCCTGTGAGGTGTTTCTCTTGCCTCCTCTAACCCGACGTGGTTGTCCTCCTGCAGCTCTCCAGGGACTGTAAGGTGGAGGTGCAGAGGATTCTCCACCAGAGGGCGCAGGATGTGAAGCTGGACCCTGAGCTCCAGAGACGCTGTATGACCGACCTGGGGAAGTGGTGCAGCGAGAAGACGGAGGCCGGACAGGAGCTGGAGTGTCTGCAGGACCACCTGGAGGATCTGGTGAATGACTGCAGAGAATTGGTGGGAAACCTGACGGAGCTGGAGTCAGAGGTAACCACCCCCACCTGCTGCTGCTGCTGCTGCTGTTGCTGCTGCTACCCATAATGCAACACTCCTAACTGGTTCAGCAGCCAATGACACATGAAGGAGAGACTCCTGGTGTTCCTGCTGTACAGCGTTTGCTCTAGTCATGACCAGTGACTGCCTGAGAGTTTAGACCATCTCAGGAAATTGATCACAGAAGCTGTCCAGAAGTTTCTCTACAGAGAGAAAATGTCAAAATTGTCCAAAATTACCAGAATCATCCTTTAACTCAGTGGTTTCTAACTTTTTTGGCTTGTGACCCAAAACAAGTAATTGTGTGTTTGTGACCCCTGGTAGCTGGTTATGACCATAGTGTGGACACTCGGGACCACTTGGTTGTGCTGACCCCCCAGGCCGGGAACCACTGCTAACTGAATCTAACGTCCTGATGGAATAAAAGCAGGTTTAAGCTGATGATTATTGTTGTGTTAACAGCGTCCGTTTGTTCTGTCGTTCCTCAGGATATTCAGATCGAGGCGCTGCTGATGCGAGCCTGTGAACCCGTCATCCAGGCCCACTGCCATGTAAGTCTGCACTGAGAGATTCACTGTCTTGCTTTACTTTCACTTTTAAATCCAGTTTGAATGAGTTAGTGGAAGAATTTTCATAGGTTTTGGCTCAGCTTTATCAGAAGAAGAGATTTCTGTTTTTCTGATTTAAGGCGGCCAAGAGTGTAAAAACTGGCTTCCAAGAAAAAGAAGGCAGGGAGGGTTTCCTGAGAAGACCTGATGAACTATTAATACACCATGTACAAAATGAAGACTGCAAAGAGCATGCAGACAGGAAGTTTATGTTTTGAAAAGCTGACCCTCTTCTTCCTGTCTAAACTTTAATCCTTTTCTCTGTCTTGTTCCACCAGAGCATTTCAGAGTTTATTGGGTCTATCTGTTTTGCAGTGTACAAAATGTAAACCTTCCTAAAGCAGCACGCACGCTGTACATTAACAAACATGTTGAATAGTGTTGCTGATGTGACCATATATACAGTGAAATTATCTACATTTGTTGACTCTCAGAGATTTTGCCATATTGTTTATCCCGTGTTAGTGTTTCCTTTATCTCTGGTTGCAAATCAATGAGTAGAACTGCTTTACGGTTAATTATCAGGTATTTAATTCACTGGATTAAACAAATACAGACATTCTTGTTTGGCTATTTTATCCATAAACAGTTTCTTATATCAAGATATATTGCAAAATGAAATTAGATATCATGGTTTATCCACATCGTCCTCTCGCAGTATTGAATGATTTGGTCTGAATAACTTGTGTAGTAGTTGTTAAATGATTAAAAATTCAATTTTCACTACCATATTTCCACCCCCACCCCCCAACCCCCCTCTGTCTGCTTACCTGTCTGTCTGTTAGGAGGTGGCTGATAATCAGATCGACACTGGTGATTTGATGGAGTGTTTGGTTCAGAACAAACACCAGAAGGAGATGAATGAGAAGTGTGCGGTGGGAGTGACACACTTCCAGCTGGTGAGCAGACGGATGAAAATGTGTTTCAGCTCAACAGGAACAAAATAAGAAGAACCAAATGTTTGAATGCTTATCTCTAGTGAAATACTTTGTTCTGCTACAAGAATTTCTACATAGTTTCTTTTGACCAATATTGAAACATTAAAAATATCCATAATTCATTAGTTCATTCTCTTCAGAGTTTAGCTCATTATTGGAGACTTGTCTGTGTGTTAGCATCACAGCTTCAGCTAGCAGTAATAAGTCTGCAGCCATTTTATCTGCTGAATGCATCACTAACAAGCTGCTCTGTCTGTCTGTCTCTGTGTCTGTCTCTTTGTGTCTGTCTGTCTGTCTGTCTGTGTCTTTCTCTCTCTGTCTTTGTCTGTCTGTCTCTTTCTGTCTCTGTCCACAGATTCAGATCAAAGATTTCCGTTTCTCCTACAAGTTCAAGACGGCCTGCAAAGAGGACGTCCTCAAACTGTGTCCCAATATCAAGAAGAAGTAAGACACACAAACACAGAGACAAACAGGTGTTTCAGAGACGATTCAACAATCTGCCCCTCATATCTGAAGATAGTACAAATCAAAAAAAAACATCACCAATTACTTCTACAAGTTTATCAGAGACAATCCAAACTATAAAAGGTCCACTTACTAACTTTGGGAGCTTTCAGCTTCATCTCACGATTTTTATTCTGAAAGCTAGTAAGTTGGACCTTTGAGCTCAGAATATTTATATAAACACATGTTGTTCCCAAAGGTCAAAAATGAAGTCCATGCTCAGTTTTTTCCAGGTGTTTTTGTAAATGATGGCTGGTCAGTTCTCTTTCCTAAAACTCCTCCTGAGGTTTTCAGCTCTGTGTTTCAGAGGAAAACTGGTGACTGAATTATAATGTTCGCTGCCAGCAGACTGTTTCCATCCAGCGGTCCAGCAAATACCGAGCAGAGTTTTGAAATGTGTGACAGAGGTTGTGTTTTAGGCTGAAAATGAATAATCTGGCTTCTTGAATGTAAAAAAGTAGAATAATCTTGACATATTGTATAAAATTGTGTAACGAGTTGTCTTCCTGTCGCTCAGGGTGGACGTTGTGATCTGCCTCAGCACCACGGTGAGGAACGACACCCTACAGGACGCCAAGGAGCAGCGAGTGTCCGTCAAATGCCGTAAACAGCTGCGGGTGGAGGAGGTGGAGATGGTACGTTCACTGACACGGCATTCTCCAACACGTCCGCTTAGTTTAGTTTCCAAAGAGCCACAGAGTGTCACTCAAGCGGCAGCACAGAGACAGGAAGTCCAACCACATGTCAGTCTGAACGTCTGACAGCAGTCCACTATGTTATTGTAAGACATTTAAAGACCATACACTGTGTGGCCAAAAGTAAGTGGACAGCTGAACCAAATTGGTTCAAAAACCAGGGGCATTAACATGCTGCTATAACAGCCTCCACTCTTCTGGTTTCAGGCTTATCACCAGACTTTGGAACCTGGCTGCAGGGATTTTCTCCCGTTCAGCCACAAGAGCGTTGTGTCTCTGTCCATTTGAAAACCATGTGTTTCCAAATTTGGTGATTTTTAAATGCATTGTCATAAAGCAACCAGGTTGGCCGCTGATGCTCAGGTCTGGCTCTCAGTTGGCGTTCCAGTTCACCTAAAAGGTGCTGGATGGGGTTGAGGTCAGGGCTCTGTGCATATCAGGACAGTTCTTCCAAAACCAAACTAGGAAAACCAGTTCTTTATGGCCCTGGCTTTGAGCACAGGGGCATTGACAAACCCAAACTGTGGCCATGAAGTAGGAAGAACAATATTACCTCAAATGTCACTTCATGTTGTAGCATTAAGATGTCCCTTCATTAGAGTCAAGGGGCCCAAAGCAGAAGTTCAGTGCATTTGGTTTCTTGTGCCAGCAGGCTGACTAACAGGTTGTTCAAAGCTTCTGCTCTCTTGTTCTGATGTTCTCATCTCTGTCTCGAGATGTTTCCTTAAGCCGGTCAGTTTCTTTTTCTCCACTTGCGCAGATTAAAAGTTCCTGTGTTCTCTTTGTGTCTGTGTTTTGTGCAAATCCACTAAATCCTGCCTGAATCTCTGCAGTCGGAGGACATCCGCCTGGAGCCGGAGCTGTATGACTCCTGTAAGCAGGACATCAACAGACTGTGTCAGAACGTGGCCTTCGGCAACGCACAGGTCCGCAGCTACACACGCACACACGCACGCACGCACGCACGCACGCACACACACACACACACACACACACACACACACACACACACACACACACACGCGCAGTCATTTATCGGGTAACATTCCTGATAAAGGTCTGAATTTTTCTTGATAAAGGTTGCAGGATGGAAATGTTAGAGTGAGTACAAGTGATCAACAGTCTGTGGTATTCTTTGGTTTCTTCAAATTTAAGACTTTATTATGTGCAAGAACTTTGAAACTGAAAACATAAAAATGTGTAAAAGTCTTGGAGCCAGCTGTAGCTGTTACGTCTGTCTTTGTCGTCTTTGTTGATGCTCCAGTTTGAGTTTGATGTTCTGCGTCACAAATAAAGTGATTCACTCACGATCGATCAACTCCGTGTATCTCTCTCTCTGTAGGTCATCGAGTGTCTGAAGGAGAACAAGCGTCAGCTGACTCAGCGTTGCCACCAAAGGATCTTCAAGCTCCAGGAGGTGGAGATGATTGATCCTGAACTGGACTACCAGCTGATGAGAGTCTGCAAGCACATGATCAGGGTAGGCCAGTAAAACCAGCGTTGTGAGGCTCGTTTGAACTGTGCCTCGTCTGGAAAGTGGATGAGATCAGAGGGCAGCAGCAGGGGGCGCTGTGACAAACAGCAGCAGTCAAGTCAGACAGTTTCCAGCAGCCTTCAACCAATATACAGGAAGTCCCAGAAATATTTACATCCTGTTAGATCCACCTGTAGGCTACCTGTAGTCTGCAGACCACGGTCGGATAGCTATGGCTGAAATAAACTTTATTATTATTCATATCAACCACACAAGATGTTTTTATTAACGGATGAAACGTCACTGCACAACATACAGCAACAATCTATTGTTAAATATTACAATTGCACAGAAAATTATGATTTTCTACAAAACGTGATGTTTGTGGTCAAAATTAAGAGCCAATCAGCTCTTTGATCAGGCGACAGCCAGGCGTTTCCCATCATGCCCTGGGTCTTGCAGTCGGTGGAGAGCACCTGCAGCGCCTCGATCTCATGAGGTCATCGTTGCCCACGTGTGCATGACGTCAGAGCAAGTCGGGATCAAGTCGGACACAAATCTAACCGGCTGCATCGTGCTGCGATCGCCAGTGATCGATTCTGCGCAGGCCTGGCTCATCTCGAACGAGCCTATGATTAGAGTAGGGCTGTAAAACCAGCGTCACATGACCGTCATCATATCACAAATAGGATTCCAACACAACATACTTAGTGTTTGAGCTATAATGTCTCATCACATCTGCATAGTTTTGTAATATTGCAGTAATTCTGACATATTGTTCGATTTTAGAGTTTTTACAGCAATCTAAAAGATGCTGAAAATAAACCGAGCCTAAAGCACGGTCGTACTGAACAGTGATATCTGTCAGTGTTTTGTGTTTGTAACAGCAGTTTGATGTGAATGTGTGTTTCAGCGGTTCTGCACCGAGTCGGAGGGAAAGAACGTTCTTCAGTGTCTGAAACAGAACAAGAACAGCGAGTTGATGGATCCTAAATGCAAACAGATGATCACCAAGAGACAGATCACCCAGAACACAGGTACACACACACACACACACACACACACACACACACACACACACACACACACACACACACACACACACACACACACACACACACACACACACACACACACACACACACACACAGGTCCGGTCTCTCCTCTGACTCTGCCTGATATTGATCATTTCCATTCATCTTAATTAATACATCGGACTTTGCATTGCGATGTTGGGGAAAAGTCCAATTTTACATCACGACCACAAGTACAACTTGTGTGTGTGTGTGTGTGTGTGTGTGTGTGTGTGTGTAGACTACAGGCTGAACCCGGTGCTGAGGAAGGCCTGTAAAGCAGACATCCCAAAGTTCTGTCAGCCCATCCTGAACAAGGCGACGGCCGACAGCGAGCTGGAGGGTCAGGTCATCTCCTGCCTCAAACTCAAATACGCCGACCAGGTCAGACACACTCGTCTTTACCATAAACAACAACACATCCACGACACCATGCTAGTGTGGAGAGGCCTCCTCACTGCCAAATTGTCTCCTGTTTCACTGGTTCTTTATATTCTTTACTATAGAGGGTTTCTTTCTTCAGTCCTTCTGTCCATCTTCTAAGATGGGTTCATATCTGCTGCTGTACTGGACAAAGACATGTGAACTGCTTAGTATTTTAACAAAGATAGAACTGCTGAAGATCTGCTGCTTCCATGAGGTGTTGATAGCACATCTACAGCTAAGACTCATGGGAGCTGGATGGTGTCCTGTTGGTCTTGTGGCAGTTACATGTCAAACCCCTCTCTCACCACGTTTCCAGTCCATCTCTTTATTGAAAACCACAAAATAATCTTTAAAAAAAGACTCATGGGAGTCATTAGGTGTTTTCGGACCAAACCGTTTCAGGGAATCCCTGAGAGGAACTGCCCACTGGGGAGCTCCCCGAGAACTACAAACCTTTATTTCTGTTTGCATTCACACCTCCAATAGGAACGCTGAAGTGATGTACTGCAGCCAGCAGTTGGTATAGCGACGTCACTCACAAGATTTTTATTTTTCGCTTTGTCGAGTCAAAATCTCGTATTTCCTCCGTCAGATATACACTCAGTAAAGCCTGGACTTCACTGTCGCTCCATTTGTTGCTGTTTTGGTGCATTTCTTTAAGGCCACTGTTACGAGCTGTTACACAGGTTTTTAAAGATAGTGGTTGCCAGTGCTGCATTGGCTCATGTGTTCGACCAATCAGTGTACACTTACTTGCGTCACTGAAGGTTCCTCTTGTGCTGGGAGAGTACCTGCTCTGAAGTAGGAGCTAAAAAAAAGTTCCTCAAAACGGCGTTCTGAGAACTACGATCGTTCCCAGTTCTTACAGCGCGGACACAATAAAAAGGGAACTGTTCTTAGAGCTATGAAAAAGTCCGAAAACACCTATTGAGTGCAACCAAATCTTTCTTAAAATAAGCGCATATGTTACTATTAATTACAGTAATCTGCTGTTTCATCATCGTCAAAATCACTCATGGAAACCAGAAATCCTTTAATATTTGAAACGAAACGATCCCGTCGTTTGTTGTCTCCTGGCATTTATAGTAACAATTTAGTCACTATAGTTGGTATGTGATGATGAAGGCTTTGAGAGTCTGGAAAAGTTTGGTTTAGGTACCTTGAAAGTGCTTGAATTTAATTCCTAAAAAGCTGTATGAACCCTGTATACTGTATATACAGAATAAGTCTTAAAGGCATTTCGCCTATAAATAAGAACCTTGAGTCTGGAAAGTTCTTGAAGAAATTATTTATATTAGAAATAGAAATATTAATGCGTGTGTTTGTGTGTGTTGGGACAGCGTTTGTCTACAGACTGTGAGGATCAGATCCGGGTCATCCTGCAGGAGTCGGCACTGGACTACAGACTGGACCCCCAGCTGCAGATCCACTGCACACCGGAGGTTCACACATTTCTGCTTTCTTACAAACGCACACATTCTGAAGGCCTCATTGCTCAGCTGTATACTGAGTATTAGAGTCTGTGATGTAAGGAGCACAATGACTTTATTGACCTTTCTTCAGATATTTTCATTGTTCTGCAGCAGCAGCAGCCAAAATGTTTCCTTCAGTGGAAAAGTGAAAGAGTAAAAATTGAGCAATAGGCTGAGGAGAAGAAACCACTGCACACGTTTCATTGGAAGTTTAGGTGAAACCGGCTGTTGTGATTGGCTAAAAGGCTAAAACGACTTTTGAAATGGCGTATTTTTGGGCTAAATTTGGAGAGAAAAATGTGTGTGAACTCCCTTCACATATTACATTTTATTACGTGAGACATCCAAAGTCCTGGAAATAGTCTTGAAATGTTCAAGACAAGCATTAAATGCACAGATCAAAGCGGCCAAAGTCACAAAATCAAGAAAGCAATAAAAACATACAAACATTGAGTATAAAAATATATATATATATATAAATGTAAATTTTATAAAAATAAAAGCTGTCAGTTCAGCTCCTTCATGCACACTAATCCCCCGCGGTGCTGCTGGTCCTGGAGTCCAAATCTGTCAGTCATCAAAAGATATTGGATTAACTGATCTTGATGGAAGCTGACAGGTGGAAATTCATACAGCTGATGCCACTAATATGCAAATTATCACAAGATGTCATCTGGCTCTCGGAAAAAAGCTGAGCGGAACATTTATAACTGCTGAGAAGTCGGTACTCGTGAAAATTTAAATAACATGATGATTTACTCAGCCCTGCTTACAGTGAGCAGGCAGGGGCTCAGTGCCCTGCTCAGAGGCACTTTCGCAGCACATACGGCTGTTAATGTGTGTGTGTGTTTTCAGATTTCCAGGCTGTGTCCGGAGGAAGCAGCAGCTCAGGAACAGACGGGGCAGGTGGAGGAGTGTCTGAAGGTCAACCTGCTGAAGATCAAACAGGAAGCCTGTAAGAAGGTAAACAAACTCACTGCTGCCTTCACTGACCACCGAGGGCAAAGGAAATTGCAGCATCATGATCTACAATCTGTACAGGCATTCATTTTTTTTCATTTTAAAACCTCCACTGGCATCAACAATAATAATAATGAGCAGTTTATGTAGAAAATCTCATTCAACTCGCATGAAACCTTCCTCTTCTTTCTCTCTTCTACCTCATCCTCTTTATTCTATTCTTCATCTACCTCCTGCTTCCCATTATCTTAATTCCTCTTCCTCCTCCTCCTCCTCCTCCTCCTCCTCCTCCTCCTCCTCCTCCTCCTCCTCCTCCTCCTCCTGCAGGAGGTGTTGAACATGCTGAAGGAGAGTAAGGCGGACATCTTCGTCGACCCCGTCCTCCACACAGCCTGCGCTCTGGACATCAAACACCAATGTGCAGCGATCCCACCTGGCAAGGGGCGACGTGAGTGTACACACACACACACACACACACACACACACACACACACACACACACACACACACACACACACACACACACTTGGTCAAAGTACATTTTGCTGAATTCATCAGGGTTCCCACGGTCATGAAATTCCTGGAAAAATTATGAAATTAGAAAAACTGTTTCCCAGGTTTGGAATTAACAGAATGTTTTGGAAAAGTTTTGATTATACGTTTATATCGTTCTGGCTATTGTTTAAAATATGTTCATAAAAATCCCCAAACATGTCTAAATATAACGCGTGATATACGTAAAACACATCGGCGTTTGCAGCTAGTTGGTGGCGGGAAAGTGCTAGCAGTTAGCTTCTGTGTAAAAATGCCTGTGAAGTGTGTGTTTAATAATGTTTGGCTTTCAAATGACAAATATAACACATAGAGAGAGAGAGAATTTGGTAGTCTAGCAGATCTGGTACCTACACTGGATTTGGGTTGGGAGGGTGAAAAGCAAAAACAACAACAGCAAAAACCATTTACATCATTACTTTTAAATTAATAAATGCGGCAAATGCTGACATTCACTTAAGCCAATGCAAAATGAGTGAAAATAAAAGAATACGGGTGCCATAATAATATTAATATTATTCTGTCTGTCTCAGGGCACAGCACACTGGAGTAAGAGCCTCATTATTGCGCTCTATGATCACTATATAGGCCTACTATTTTAAACTACTTTAATAAAGTCGTGAAAATGGGGTGAAATATTATGGAAAGGTTTTGAAAAGTAATTGGTGAAAATGTGTGGGAACCCTGACTCAAGTTAAAAGAAGTCAAAGTTTTTGTTTGATTCTTTTGAATTGTGATGAATATACAGAGAGATAAGACCTGTATCTTTCTTTTAACTCTTTAGAAATAGTGTGATTGAGTAAAGTTTCTTTTACATTTAGACAGATCTGCAGGTCAAAGATCCTCCATAGAAAACATTTACCATTGCAAAATGTAAATGTCAGTTTTGCTGTTTAGATGTTTTAACGTATTTTGCTCCGAGCCTTTTCAAGTCTGTATACATGATATGAACGTCAGTTTATTTTCTAAGTTTTAACAGGTTTGTTTAGTTTGTTCAGCATCGGCGTTAAAACTAAGATATATTAGAGACTGTATAAAGAAGAAGACTAAAAAGCTTCTAACCATCGTCTATAAATCACCTGACCTCTAACGGTGCAGCTGCAAACCAACATTAGAGACACGTTTATCTGTTTATGTTCTGTTGTTTCCTCAGAGATGTCGTGCCTGATGGAGGCGCTGCAGGACAAACGTGTTCGTCTGCAGCCGGAGTGCAAGAAGAGACTTCAGGATCGCATCGACATGTGGAGCTACGCTGCCAAGGTACAGGAAGCACAGCGTCGGTAAAACACAGCTGGAGGTGATGTGACGAGAGCAGGAGACGCGCTGAGCTCTACACACGACAGAACCGACAGAACCAGGCACTTTAGTTTCCTCAGTCTCTGTTGGAGTCGCACACGTAACCCTCCAGCTGAGGAGAGGTCGTCTTCCTGGCCTGGAAATGTTTTCTAAAAATGAAAACTATAATTCAACTTAAGTTAACGTCACTTAAAATGAAAAAGTGCATGTATGTACAATTAATGAGTGAGAGTTCTTTGATTTAGCCTGGAGCCGCCAAATGTTTGGAAAAACGTGATAAAATTGAATTAAAAGAAGAAAAAATGAGTCTACAACTATGAAATGCAGCTCCTCAAATGCAACGCTTTTGTCAACTATGACAAAACTTTAACATTAGAATTTGTAAAAGCTGCTTTACTTTACTTACTTTTTTTTCTCTCTATAGTATTGTTGTAGTGTAGCTGCCTAAAATCTAGTTTAAAATATTGTACTTTTTACTTTGAAATTGATATAATGAGCTGAATCAAATCGTTTTAAGTATTAGTAGTAAGCATTTCATTTAAATTGGGTGAACAAACTGCATTAAATCTGTTTAAATAGTTTTTTTATTTTAAAATTGATTGAATGAGCTGTATCAGTTTAAAAGGGTCTTTTAGTTTGAAATAGATTGAATAAGATGCATTAAAGGTTCCTTTTAATTTGAAATTAATTGAATGAGCATCAAAACATCTGTCTAGGGGGCTTTTATTTTTTTTTAATGGAATGAGTTTAAAGGGAGCTTTATTTTGAAACTGATTAAAGGAGGTACGTAACATCTATTTAAAGGGTCCTTTATTTTGAAATTGATTGAGTTGCATAAAATCAGTGTTAAATGGGCTTTTGATTTGAAATTGAGTTGCCAAGCTGTATAAAATCTGGTTTAAAGGGGCTTTTATTTTGGAATCCAGTAAATGAGCTGTATAAAGTGAACACAGCTGAAGTCACACGGTCCTGTCCTCACTTCCTGTCAGGTGGCTCCTGCTGAGGGCTTCTCAGACCTGGCCATGCAGGTGATGACATCACCATCCAAGAACTACATCCTGACTGTGATTGGTGCAGGCGTGTCGCTGCTCTTCCTGGTGGGGCTGCTCTGCGGCAGATTCACCAAACGCGTCACTCAGGAGCTGAAGGACAGGTAGACCCCGCCCACTCCGGGGCCAGGACACACCCACAGGAAAAACGAACACCGCTGAAAAGAACCTCCCCCCTCATTTACCCCCTCTCCTTATGCCCACCAAAACTCCACCTGCCTCCCCCTTCTCCTCACTAACAAACGCCCCTCCAGGCTTATTGTTACTTCTTCTTCCATCGCTGGAATGACATTACCCACAATCCTGCAGGCGAAAGTGGGCTTGATCAGTGACTCCACCTGCTCTTCTGCTACACAAGCCCCACCCACTCTCCAGGAGGCCACACCCACTGTCACCTCTTCTTCTTCTTCTTCTTCATCTTTCTTGTTCTTCTTCTTTTTCTTTCTTCTTCTCCTCCTCCTGAGCTTCGATACAGAGCTGCGGGTCCTCCTGCAGTTTTACCCCGCACTCACCTGATGTAGATGCAGTATTACTCCGCTTTTTTTCCCCTCCACCCTTTGCTGTGGGGGGGTGGGGGGTGGGGTGGGTTGTAATGATATGGGGGTCAAAGGTCAAGATATGGAGGTGAGGAAGGTGAATGAAATCATATTAAGTGTAAATGTGTAGAAAGTGGGATGGGAAATGCTCATGTATAGAGCAGCTTAATGACTCCAGTATTTTAATGACTACGGTGTGTGTGTGTGTGTGTGTGTGTGTGTGTGTGTGTGTGTGTGTGTGTGTGTGTGTGTGAGAGAGAGAGAGTGTGTGTGTGAGAGAGAGAGAGAGAGAGAGAGTGTGCGCGTGCTTGTCTTTATACCACCATATTGTTCTAGTTTGTCCTCCTGCTAAAGGGTTTTCGGGGGGTGTTTGGCTTATTTTTTTTATTTTTTGCTGATGTGTGTTAGTTAGATTTTATCGCCATGGGACTGCCAGGCGGGTGGTGTCAACCAGCCAGCCCTTCACCGAGCCACAGATGAGATAAAGAGAAGGGGGGGGGGGGGGGGGGCACACTTCACAAACGCTCCCAGCCGACTCGCTCAAAGCTCTTCCTACAACAGGAATTAGTTGTGGTTATTTTTTTTTAATTATTATTTTTGAAACGGCAGACCTGGCAGCCTCAGCTCTCCTCTAACGCAGTCCGATTTTTTTTATTTTATTTTTTTTTGATTGTTTTTCATTTTTTCCCAGCCCAACCTGTGCCATAAACGCACCACGTCCACCTGCTGCTCCCAGTTTAACCAGTTTCACCGACGCAGCAGCTGGTTGGGGACGTTTGTTTGGCATTGCGCTCACCGTCCGGAAACACTGGCTGGTTTCCACCACGCTGGGACACAGAGTCAGGGGTGGTCCCAGTCTGATCCAGGACTGGGTGGAGGTGACGGACTGGGAGAACTGGCTCTTCTTTTTTATTTTTACTTTTTTTCCATGAACTCGCAGAGCGGCTGTTGGTATCGCACTGGTTGGTACGGAAAAGCTGAGAGCAAAGCAGGAAAAACAAACGAATAAAGAAATGAAAAGATTCTAGATTATTATAGAGATGTGAACATTTTTGTGTAAAGATGATACTGGAATCACTGCACATTTTTCGTTCTTTTTTTTTTATATCTATAAATATATATATATTGTTTTGTCATAGCCTTATTTATTTGTTTACTAATGATCAAAGTTTTCTTTTTCTATGATTTGAATGTTCTCTGGTTGCCTTTTCTCCAGCGAGCGAGGGGGGGGTGGGGGTGCAGGCGGCAGAGGTTTGGCCTCCTCCGGGCATCAACCTGCTGCAGCAGCTGGCTGATTTTTCTCGTGTGGCAGTGAACGCCTCTCCAGTAGGCAGAGTGAGTCAGATTCAGCACGTTAGAACCTCTGAACTCGAGCGGCTGTTGAACATGACGTCCTGAATCCGCATCATTAATGACGCTCTGTTCTGGATCATTAAGATCCACGTAATCTGAGGTCAGAAGAGGCGAGCGGGGCGATAGTGATGAGTCCGCACATCGATATCTTTAATGTGATGATACTTTGGGGGTTGACCACTGCTGCTTTCAGACCACAGACGGTATATAAAGATGGCCGACGCGTCTCATAAATGAAGGCAAAATATCCCGGATACGGAGCTGCCATCTTGCTCTGGTGATGTCATTCGGAGCCAGAGACTGCGCAGTCACCGTATCAAGGTCCCGCCCATACAGCTGCCTGAACCAATCACAGCACAACACAAGTTGTCAATCATGACGTGACACCCCCTTTTTATAGCATCAAATAACTAATTAAAACCAAACTGATCAGAAACATGAACACTTGAACAAACATCAGCGTGATAAGAACTACCTAAAATGACAGAAACCATCTTTGGGAACATTTTATTTGACGTGAACTTTGATTTCACACAGTGTTCGCAGCCTTTGAAGATGTGCGCTTCATCATGATATTAAGTGCACTTTCATTTAGTCTGGTGTGAAAGCTGAAATTCAACATGGCCTCATGTTGTTTCACATCGCAATATCAAGAGTTTGTAGTTTCTCTGCTTGGTCACATCAGTGAGTGAATGAACACAAACACGCAAACTAGACAAAGACAAAGAAAAGATTTGTGTAACAGAATAATTAAAGATTAAAGGTCCACTTACTAGCTTTTTGGGTGCTTGGACTGCATCTCATGGTCTTTCTGTAGTTGGAGTGAAACAGCTTTTGGATCTGGTTCGTCTGGTGTGTTTCTGCTCAGCCTGCAGGTTGATGCCGGAGGAAGAAGGCATTCAAGGTTTTTCCGGTTTAATCGTACAACGGAGAGTCACGTTGTTGTCGAGCTTTTTGGTCTCGGTTTGAAGACAGAAAAAAAAAAACCTAGTTTGCGAAGGTGTTGATGCCGCTGTAGAAACACTAAAAGAGAATCTCTCCTCTCTCCCAGCTCGAGCCGATCGTGTGTACATGTGTACTATACTGAGTGATGACATACTGTAAACTACGTACCGTGCAGTTAGCCTGTACTCTTTATTTTTTTCTAACTGTTGAAGCTTGCTGTGGTGAGCGCTGCCCTTCCTGCTTGTAAATGAGACGTCCTGATTCGTTGAACTGCCTTCACTTTTTTTTTTTCTTTTCTCCATCTGAAGTCGGTTTTATCAAAGCGTGCCTATTCACCGTCCCGCCGAGGGATCCTGCTGTACAGAACATCCCAGAAGCCCCTGCGGCGCCCGGCAGAGGAGCATGTGGGCATTTGAGTGTGCGTTTGTGTGCGATGGATGACGCGTCTCCGTGTTTGTGTGTGTTGCCCGCAGGATGCTGTGCGATCTCTGGTCGGTTCCTCGCCGTTCTCGTTGTCCCGAGTGCTGATGACTAGAACATTTTTGACTTTAAGTTTGTGACGATAAAGATCTTTTTGTAAACGATGTTTTGTGTCTGAATCCATGGAGCTCCTGATCTTCTGATTTGTTTATTCCCCTGTCCACTTCTCTTTTCTTTTTTTTGGTTTCTTTTTGTTGTTCTGTACAGATGAAAATTGGACAGTTTGTTAATAATAATAAAGTCTGCAAGGTTTCTATTCTGTTGTCCGGTCTGTTTATTACAAAAGCACAAGATAGGTAATATTCTATTTATTTCTTATTTTTAACAAACCCCATGAAAAGACTCGCGGTGAATGTATCTACTCAAAGCCTGATATCTCTTCTTCCTCTGAGCCATAGATCTTCGTTGTTGCTCCAAAAACTATTAAAAACACATCAGTGAGCCTCCCTGTTGTTCCTTCATCACCATGAACACACACACACTGGAGTTTATCTGGACTCAGTCCCACACACACCGTCCTGCTGCCCCAAATACTCACTGGAGCACCAAATGTGGATTCATCCGCCACTGAAAATAGTCCCCAACAAATGCACTATTTCCTCCTGTTTGATTAAAAACTACAGTGAGCAGCTGTTTGAGGAAATTACTAAATAACTGTATTTGTGTTTTTCAAGATTTAAGTCATCAGTAGGAACCAATGAGCTTGGAGCTGAGAGCCACAGACAGGAAGTCAGGAAGCATTGAGAGACGGACTGACATGATGTGGTTTTGGGCTTTTCATGGGTTTTGTTGACAAAAAAGAAAAATGTGATTTATTCCAACTTCTTTTGTAGGTTGATTTGAATCAGTTAAGGATGTCGCTGTGTTCCCACATCTCAACGACCGACTTGGTGAGTAGCTACAATGTTATTATTATTGTAAAGATGACAAAAAACTAGAACAGAAATGACACTCACGTTGTGATGAACGACAATTATCCTTTAAAAATGTCTTCCAGGAAGAAAAAAATCAAAATCGATGCAGCAGAACCAGAGACATTGTAGTCTCTAATCCACTCATTGTTCTCTTTTGTCAAAACCTGGCTCCTACATTACCCACAATGCAATTCAACCACCAACAGTTCAGTTTGAGATTCAGGTGTGTTATGCTAGCTAGCAGCTAATGTAGCCTGCAGCCTGCAGCAGAGATTAGCAGCGGGCTGCAGAGGTCTGTCAGCTCACTTCTCTAACTCCACATCAACAGACTGTTTTCATCTTCAGCCCCAACCGACGCTGACTCAAGTGACATCACTCGAGGACATTTATCAGACTTCACACAGCTCCCTCTGAGACACTGAGGGCTTTATACTAGTTTTAAAACATGCAGTAGAACTCCCCAACACCTGGAAACACTTTGAGGTGTGAAATCTTCAGAGTTCCCCTTTAAGAGACTGAGGTTTTGATAAAAGTACATTATTTGGTATGTGTTGTTGTGCAGGCGTATTTTATAAAATGAAAAACCAGCAAAGCCCTTTAAAATGAAATTAGGACTGTAAATTTAAACTATCTAAAATCATCCCTTTAACTTGTGACAAAGTTCTTTCATTAAGTAAAGAGAGCTCTTATTTTGAAATGAGTTTTGGGACGTGGAGCAGATTCTGGTGAAATTCTTGAATGCCACTAGACTTGTTTCCAGACTTTTGAGTCTCCATTTTTAGCTCTTCAAGCTAGCTAAGCATCTGTAAGCATTCGGTCTCATTATCAGACCAGAACTCGTCTTTGTTTTGGTCTCGGGTGGAAACCTGTCAGCAGCAGTAAAACACGACATGCAGACCATTACAATAAGAACTGTTGTGGGTTCGTCCTCGTCCACCAATAGGTCCAACTTTAGAAACTCAGCCGTTCACTACGTTGCTGAACAGCTGTAACCATGGAAACATGAGTAAATCCAGTCAGACTTCCTTTGTCCTCTGACACGACCAAACATTTCCTCTGAATGAATTAAAGGACGAGTCTGTGGTTTTGCATGTTTGAGTCTGTTGGCTACAAATCACACGCAGTGCACTTTACATCACAGCCCTCCATTGTTTTAGATTGTTTTTAAATGTAGTCTTTTCCTTCCTGCAGCCGGTGGTTTCAGTATATTTAGGTATGAAAATCATCTTGTACTCGGAGGTCAATGTCATGTCTGCTTTTATTTTATTTAACACCACCGCATTGGCAGAAATCAACCAGTAGTTTTAGCTGCATTATCACATGCTGGTGATACTTACAAATGTAAAACGTGACTCGATGCTTGCAGGAAATCATTTCCATCATTTGATTAATGGAGTGTTTATAAAATGTCGGAAAATAGTTCCCATCACAAGTTCTCAGAGCCCAAAGTGAAATGTTCTTCAAACGTTTAGTTTTGTCCAAAACACAAAGATATTCAATTTACAGTCATATAAAATACAAAAAAGCAGCAAATTCTCACATTTGAGAAGCTGGAACCAGAGAATGTTTTAGCGTCTTTGCTTTATCAAAGACTTAAACTGTTTCATGTCAAAAATTCATGTCATTTCTTTAATACAGTAATTGATTAATCGACTGTTTCTACACTACTTCACTCTGATGGATTATCTGTTCAATTTAACTTTATTTCAGACAGAGATCCATATCAGGATAAAAGTAATAAAATACAATACGAGGACAACATAGAGATATGATCATTGCAGTGATTAAAACACAGACAGACATTTGTTGTGTGTTTCCAAAAACATGACGAGTACCTTGCATCACTCGGTGAAGTCTCTGTTACACACACAGTAATCGGACAGTAAAAAGTCTCTGGTTCTGTGGATGAGCCAAAGTAAAAGAGACTCTGTTTCTGGAAAGCGACGCTGCTGAATTATTTAAATGTGATTTTTGTATCGGACTGATACAGATGCTACCTCAAAACCAGGACACTTAAAACCAAAACTATCTGCATGGTCAGATGCCACCAGACACGCTAGCAGTGTGGCTCTATGAAGCAATGTTGGCCGGTCGACCACTTTGGGCCTCAGCCTTAAAGGTTGGGTAGGCAGTTTTCTTTTGGTGTCATTGGGCAAAAATGCCATATTAACCGTGCAGCATGTTGTAATTCAGGTGGTCTGAGAGCAGACCTCTACTTCAGCCCCCCCTCTTGGCTCTGTTTTCAGGCTTCAGAAAATCTAGCCCGTGACGGGAGACTTTAGCCAATCACAGGTCATTTCAGAGAGAGGGCGTGTTCCTATTGGCTGTTCTTCAAATGCAGATGTGTGTGCACGTCCCTTCAGACGGTGAAAGCCTGATTGAATGGTGGAAAATCCTGAAACTTGTGATAAATGTCCAGCACCTCCTTTGCCTGCAGCGGTGTACAGAACAAAACAACACGTCCCGGCTCCACACGGAGCTTCAGCTCATTATGTTCGATGCCATGGCGCTCGTAACAACGAGTGGCAAAGAGGCCTGATGACAAACAGTGGGGATAACTGTTGACGGGGGACAGTGGTGTGTGTGTGGTGTACTAGCCTCTCTTCCCGCTGCTGGACGGCGTTGCAGCTGCCTCTGAAGCCTGGGGCGCTCTGCTCTGCGACCACGAAGCGCTGGAGGGGCGTCTTTGAGGAAACAAGTCGTGGCGGGAGGGACTGCGGTCTCTGTGAGGCTCACGCCGTGGAGAGCGAGCCCTACAAGGGATACGGTTTCACAGGGGAACCGACTCCTTCTGCTGCCGGTCGAAGTTGTGGGTTTGGTGGGAGGGGCTTAGTGGAGCGATACGAGGCAGCAGAGAGAGGAGGAAGGTTTTGCAACCACTTTAATATTCCTGGTAACAATTAGCAGTAATATAAAGTACAGTATACCTGATTTGTAGTAGTGGCACCAGCTGACTGTTGTCTCGTTTTTATTATTGATTTCAGGCATTTGTAGAAATATTAATCTGGTTATCTATAAATCTGCGTCCATACGTCCTCACACACCTGTGAATATCTTACGTGAACAGTGACTTCACAGTCTGGATCACACATGATGTATGAGGTTGTGTGTCTCTGTGTTTTCTGTCTTGTGTGTGAGAATGTGTCTGCAGACATACAGTGTAAACATATATAACTGTGTTTTATGTGTGTGTTCTGTCTGGTGTGTGGAGGCTTCAGGCCGTCTGACAGATGGGTGTTAAATTCTTAAGTCCGATGCACCAAAACATGTTGACCTCGCAGCTTCCATAGAACAAAACTGCAGTTTAGCACTCGAATGTCTCAAAACATCCCAAAAATACCTTCCTGGATGATTTACAGCGTCAGCAGACGACACAGTGTCGGGGTAAACATGTTTATTACGTGTTGAACAGAGTAATTTGAGCAATATAATCAGAATAAAGACAAAGTACAGAAACAGAATCTCAACAAGAAACTTCCATTTTCAACACAGAAAGAATATATATATACTGACTCGTCCTCTCACATTATTATTACATTCAACTCACAGAGCTCGGCACCCGATTCTGAGAGATAAGACGGTCTTTAAAAACCCAGAAGGTGGTTTAACAACACTTACTGTTAAGACTCCTAACTATCAGGATTAAAACATATTCAATCTGCTGCAGAATAAAAAAAATGTGACTCTATTTCCAAACAAAGATGGCTGCTGAAAGTGATCTTTGGCTCGTTTTGAAAAGACGATGAACCGGATGCTTAGCTCTGTGACTCGACTGTCATGATAATCCACTAGAGGAATAATAAAATAATAATAAAAGGAATGAGTATCACACAGTGTGGTGGATTCCAATGGTACGGAAGTGTACTGCGTTCACTAAAAAAAAATGGAAACTATTTCTTGTAGTTATGATCTCATAAACGATGAGATACAGATCAAATAATTATGAGAGAAGTCCTCCAAATTAAACGACAAAATACACAGTTTGTCCATGCCCCCTAGAACGACACACAAAAAATCTACAGCTTCTGTCTCAGTCCTCATACGTGACCATGTCGTCCTCATTAGTTTGTTTGCACAGTTTAGAGGGAAATCACGATGAGGAGACACAAGTGGAGTAAAAAGTACAATATTTACCTCTGAAATGTAGTGGACTAGAAGTATAGAGTAGCAGAAAATGCTCAAATAAAGTACAAATACCTCAACACCTGGATACACCTGGAACCAGGTTTGTTCATTATGGTTCGGTCACATCTGCCTTCAGTTCAACAAAACTGCCCAACGTTTGGCATTCAACAAGGAAATGATGTTGTGGTTACGACAAACAGAACGACCATAAACTGTTAAAGGTCTGAGTGTTGCTGGACACACCACCAGAATAATGTCTGAACACAAAATGCACCAAGACAACAGTTTCTATTGGCCAACTGGGTGAAATCGTAAACCAAAGCTGAACTAAGGTTAACTTACAGAGAAGGTGTTCTTGAATATGACATTTACACAGGCTTCGATTAAAGAGAATGACAGAAATATTGGTAGAAACTGGTGCAAGCGTGACCTTTAGTCTCCGGACCAATGGAAGAAACACTTTATCACTTTACTTTTCTCTGCGACACTGAAAACCTTCTGTTGGGTTTAATTAAACTCCCAAACACGAAATATTAGAGATGTCCCGATCAAGTTTTTGTTGCCCCTGATCCCGATCCGACTCCTTTAATACTGAGTATCCGTGAGTCCCGATCAGATACTTGTATTTTCCAGATAATACAGTTGCACAGTGCACACTTCAAGTAGTGTCGAGAGGGTTTAGGGCGCACCGTGGCTCCCAAAGCTCCAAAAGACGGTGAAAACCTGAATTCCCTAGCACAGCAATGGGCTGGTCATCCAGAGCGATGAATTCGAGTACTCTCGTAATCTGTTTGGCCTTGTCGCTGTCTCGAGTTCTCTCACCTTTTAAAAGTCTCCTCCAGTGTTTGTTGCTTCGGTTTCCTGAGTGAACTCACTGTGTTTCTTCACTGTACTGTGTTAGTACCGCCTCGCGAAATGCTCGGATGGCAGACATTACGAGTGGCTGTCGGACTGCTTTCGTTTCTTGATTTTTAAAATATTTCCACACTGCAGACATTTTAGCCGCGTCCTGCCACAAACTGTGCTTTTCCGTTTACGACACCCGTGTGACAGCTGACGTAAAGCAAAGGATCGGGCTGACGATCGTGCTCAATATAGCCGATACGGATCAATTAAAAAACGCCTTGATCGGCCCCCGATACTGATCTTTGAGATCGGATCGGGACATAAATATCTATAGTCTACTTGAACGCGGCTACAATATATACAGAAGAGTCACCTGCAAAAACACTCAGTGGTTTGACCCCCCCCCCCTTGTTTGGACCAGTTTTTTCAATGAGGTTCTGCTTCCTGCTCTCACATTCATTACATAACCTTCTTCAACATCAGTTCCCACGTACGACAGCCCAGCTGGGACAAACTGCACAAACTGGGGCTACTGTCAATCAAACACGTGCCCCCCCACTCAGGTTTGGAGGCATTTCCTGACATATGTACGAAGACCTTTTTTCTTCCTCTCGATAATAGAAAACATTAACAATATATTTAGAAAATCACTTTTAAATGATTTTTGACTTCTAAAAAGGATGAAGGCCTTTCTTGTATAAACTTGTATAACTGAATCAAAAATTGGCACCAAACGCCGGTACACCCTGATGAACCTTGAACCCCCCACCACCACCCGTCAGTCCTCCCCCTAAAACTCGTACGGAGAAACGAACAGGGTGACCTTGGTGAGGTAGCGGCCCAGCAGGGAGTGGCGCTCCAGCTCGCTCATCTCCACCTCCGCCTCCAGAGCGGCGGGGCCCTTGATGGGCGTCACCAGGAGGAGGGTGCCGGTTTGCCGGCCGGAGCGCTGCACACTGAAGTGGCCCCGCCCACGGCCGCCCGCCAGGCCGAAACGCAGCGTGTCGCCCAGCACGCGAGCCGCCGACACCCGGAAGAGGACGCGGGGGGCTGACATGTTGGACACCACAGACAGGAAGTGGAAGGAGATGGAGTTTGGCGCCTGAGAGCATCCCTTGTCTCCCAGCATGCACGGGTTCCTCTCGCAGCGCCTGGGGAAACACAAAGTGTTCTGTAACTCAACGTGATCTCGTTCTCTGTAACTCTTTCATCGCTCTTCCTGCAGATTGTACTGCAACATTTTCATCAGTGTGTATCACAGTTCTCTTAGATTTATTACAGGTGACAGATGACCTATGAGAAGGTAGGATGGGCATCACTTACCACTCCAAGGGAGCAACACTGTCTTTTTTTATTTACAAAGCCATCATTTACTTTTCATCACTTTCATGACTTTGAAATATGGGATACCGCACTCGTTCACAAGAATGCATTATCTTGGATATCCCATGTATGAATACAGGATCGGGGAAAAACTGCATTCACCTTTTATTCTCCTCAGAGGTGGAAGAAGCTTCAGGACTCCCAGTTTGAGCTTCTGCTGATCGATGTTTTTCTTAAGATGTCTGCCTTGTCCCTGTGTAATGTACTTTTTCTTTTCTTTGTGTTTTGTGTTGTATTAATGTTGTATAAGAATGTTGATTTTTACTTTTTACATTTTAACTGTATAACTTCTTTTGATTATTTCTTTGCAGGGCACCTGTGAACGAGATCCTTTCTCTCAACTGTTTTTTTCTGATTAAATAAATAAAAAATGAACATGTTCCTGGGGTTTAGGCTGCTATCCACATTCAAACATAAACATTGACATGACTTTAACAAAGTTCACCAACGGTTCATTTGTTAGTATTAGAAAAACTACAGCTCCCATGAAGTTTCTGTTGGTTTCTCTCTTATCTGTGATGTTCACCAACGCTCTCTTCTAACGTCATCTTTACAGTTTTTTAGCTGTAATCTCTAAAACACAGCTGATCCTCTCAAACTAATAACTTGTGCTCACAATTTAGTCATTTGTGCTCTCATTTTTAAAATCATATTGTACACTTTGCCCTCTTGTAGAGTGCTATTCAGTCAAGTTTGAAGAAAAGAAGAAGACATTTATGAAGCGCTCCAGAGCCCAGGTTTTTATGAGCTGGTTGACGTCCACAGTATCAAAGGTTTTACAGCGAAACCGTCCTTTAAAATACGTTTGTTGTGTTGTGTTTAACACCCAAAACCCAAAGTATATCCACATATCTCTGAATTAACTCCAAGCGATCCACAGTGGCAGTGTGAAGGGGAAACGCAAGACAAGACTAGTGGCATGAAGGTGATAAGTTATGCTAAATCCAGAGAATTAATTATTAAATTGTGCACAGAAATGTATTTCTGTTTTTCTCAATGACACCTCCCCGGCTCCTTTAGTAATGGGAGTCATGGAATTGCTCTGTTGTCTCTTTTTATACCAAATATGCCATATGTAGTTTATGTAAAAAAAATTCAAATTCAAAGTTTCTCTTTCACTTCCTGTAAAAGGTTTTAATAATGTTGATGACTCATCCTGCACTCGGCGGCACATAGATGCTTTTATCCAGTTTAATACGAGTGGCTACAACCTGCTGAAGGCTCGAGGGTCGTATTATCTAGCAAAGCAATATCATAGATTGGAGGTCAGTCAGCAAAAACTTTATTTTCATCTCCAAGGATTTGTGGTTGTGGTCTTTTATGGAATTTATTCATCTATTCTTTGTTTTTAAATCTTTAATAAGCTGCTTTTAACTGTCCTAACCAAGACACTTCCTAACTTTATTTTCGAACAAAGATTAACACCACATATAACCCTTAACCTAAAGCTAACCCTGCATGTGGTAGGTAGAGATGTCCCCCGGGAGAGTCTGTACACCACAACACCGTCCTCCCTGCATTACTAAAACATACAATCATGATTCAGCAGTGGAAATAAATCACTTTGGTAAGCACGTTTAATTCCTGCCCGCTGCCATGTTTCACGCCTCTGGACCGCCATCAGCGGATCAGCTGACTGGAGCCTGAAAACCCCAGCAGGGCGTCTGAAGCCAAACCTCAGTCTGACTCTCGGCCCAGCTACTGTTAGAGGAGGGAAGCTAAATGTCGGGTGGAGAAAGGAAGTGGGCGACATGGAGGTAAAACACATTGTTTTCAAATCTCTCTCCATCGCCGTCCCTGTCATTTACATTTTATCTGAGGTGAGAAGGTTTATGGTTTTCTTTGTCTCGTCTGCCCAGTTTTCATTCCTTCTCTACTTGCTTAGTTTGCAGTTTCATTGTGCTCGAGATGTGATTTCACTCTTTATTATAAGGCAGCTAAGTCTGTTAGCTGCTAGCTGGTTAACTAACAGTGTCAGCAGGCTCAGTGAGGAAGTCTTGTCAAATTCACACTCAGTGTTTTGGATCTGTCCACATCTAAAGTTGGTAAAATCCAATCAGAGAGCTTAAAATGTTTCTGTGCAGTTAAGGAAGTGTTGAAGTTGGACGTTAGCTAGCTTAGCTTTGTATACCTGGAGGATAAATGCAAAGCGTTGTGAATATGCTAAAACCTTTTTTTAGCCATGCTGGCAGCCTTGTGTTCTGTGTTTGATGTATTTTTTGTTGTTTCGATAAAGGCATAAACTTCCTGCAGGCTTGGTGCAGCTCAGCAACAGTGTGCTCAGTGCTGCCACAGGTGGCTGGAAGCTGTATTACAGCAATATCTACTGAATAAAGCGCTAGCAGCACTCCACTGAGCGGGGAAGAAACCTTGTGCCATCTTTAATTTGACACGGTTTGTATGGACTTTTATGGAAGACACCTGTCTCATTATGACGTCATTCATGTTTGTTTTTACTTTACACCTGTTCATTGTAGTTTTTTCCACCTTATAACTCACGAAGAAGAATGCCTACCATCAGGTAAGTTCATATTGACTGAAATTTCCGGGTTCCAGGACTGTGATAGCTACGTAAATTGTCAGTTTGGATCAGGGCTGACTGGTGTAAGAATCTTTTAAAAACAGAGTGTTTTTCTTTTACTTTGACAGATGTTGGTGTGGAGATACGTAGCACTGCAACGATGAAACAAACAGTCCTCTGACCTCTCTGGGTTGCAGAAGGTATCAATGCTCCCAGCGTCCTATGTTCCCCAGCTCAATATCCTCTGAATATGACACATTAAGGAGACCTTTTATGTTCCGTTTTATGTTCTCAGCAATGTTTTCACCCTAGGACAAATGTTCACTGTATGTTTCCCTGGGTCAATATGTTGAAATCATCCACCTACAGCTTATAGCCTATTGATGTTATACTCCTTAAAACCTACGCCCTCAAACTGTGTTCTTGACTTGAGACATTGATGTCTCCACAGTGGCTGAACAGATTTTTACCATTCAAACTGCATCTGAAACGTCCATCGTTTGTTCTTTTGCAATTTGAACTGCGAAGATAGCCCTTACTTATAACCCTGAGAACATAGGACCCTGAGAACATAGGACCCTGAGAACATAGGACCCTGAGAACATAGGACCCTGAGAACATAGGACCAGGGAACATAGGACCCTGGGAACATAGGACCAGGGAACATAGGACCCTGGGAACATAGGACCCTGGGAACATAGGACCCTGGGAACATAGGACCCTGGGAACATAGGACCCTGGGAACATAGGACCCTGGGAACATAGGACCAGGGAACATAGGACCCTGGGAACATAGGACCAGGGAACATAGGACCAGGGATCATAGGACCCTGGGAACATAGGGATGAGACCTCACAGAAAAGGTCAGAAAGAAATGACCAGCTCAGAAGGAAAGCTATCAGCAGGAGGATGGAGGTTATTCAGGATGGTATGCTCTTACATTGGTGACGTCTTGATGTACGTGGCATTTTTCACATGAGGACACTCCACCGTCACACACTGGAATCCTCCGTAGGTGTTCACACACACCTGCTCTGCTGTGCAGTTGTGCATCCGGATTTCACACTCGTCGATGTCTGAACACAGAAGGACGGAGGCGAGAGTTACAAACACAAAGTCCACACGAAGTCTCTAAACATTCCCCCTAACTAACAGGATGACCTTTGACCTCTGACCTGTGCAGCTGCGGCCGTCTCTGGCAAGTTCGTAGCCGGCTGGACAGAAGCAGTGGAAGCTGCCAGGAGTGTTTACACACTGATGGACGCAAAGCCGGCCGGGCTGACCGAGAGGAAACAGACGACACTCGTCGATATCTGAAACACAGATCACAGGATCGTTAGTAGAAGTTATTACAAATCAGTTATTGATAAGAAATATTTATTACCTGTGCAGATGTTGTTGTCGCGGCCTGATATGGTGAAACCCACATCACAGGTGCAGCGGGTGGAGCCCAGGAAGTGGGTGCAGTGAGACGGACGGACTGAGGAGGAGGGCGAGGAAGACGTGGGTGAGGAAGAGGAGAGGGGAGAGGGTGAAGATGCTGAAGAGGAGGAGGAGGAGGATGCTGACAGAGCAGCAGAGACAGGGAGGGAAGAGGAAGGAGCAGCATGAGAGAAGGAGGCCAGGGAGTTGCCGGTGCTGTTGAGGCCTGACAAGAAAAAACGAAACAAGACGTAAGAAAACTACTTTTACTTGAACCAGTATCAGTATTATACTTACAGTCCAGTATCAGTACTTACGTCTGCACATTGGCTGCTGGCCGCTCCACTTCAGAGACTCCAGACACACTCGGGTCCGTGGGCCAATCAGCTCATAGCCAGGCTTGCACAGGAAGTGGACCTCGTGTCCGACGCCAAACACCCTGCCCAGCCTGCGGCCGTGAGCGGGGGGCTCTGGTTTGGGGCAGGATGCTGGGAGCAGATAGAGACATGTACATTTACACAGCTTCTTTTGGCAGAAAGCGTTGCAGACGTCTCACCAAGTCAGCTTAAAAAGTTAAAAAAGTCAGGAATGTGTAAAGAAACAAAAACACAAATTGTTTGGATGGAGTTTTGGCAATTTCCTTCCAAGTAAATACAATCAATGTAAAATCTAAGATGGCTGATAATTTCTTCCTCACTGTCTGATTGGAGTGTTGCTCAGCAGCATTGCACTCAGTGCTGCCACAGGTGGCCAGAAACTATATTGCAACAGTCTGTGTCCCTTCTACACTGTTGTTGGAGTAAGTGATGTTTTTTGTTGATTTATACCTGATACTTGATTTATTTTCTCTCTACAGGTCACTGAGATGTTGCCAGGTGAAAATAATAACCAGGATAAAGTCTTATTTCTCACCACCCGTCTTAAAGATGGCCATGGTGCTGTTGTGCAGAGCGCTCATCTTCTTCCTGAGCGAGCGCAGACCCTGCTGGTACGACGCCTCATGGACCGCCAACATCTTCTCCACCTGCCGCAGCGAGTTCAGCAGGTCGTGGGTGGATGGACACTCCTGTGGACGGGACGAGAAGAGGTTAGAGGACAGACTCTGATACAAGATCCAAAAGAGCAAGAGTGACGTGAACAGGTTGCATCTTAACAGTTAGCTTAGCTAACAGTTTTGACAGTGTTTTGAATGGTAACTCATACAGAATATTCAAATTGATATATTTAAGGAAGAACTTTAAACAAAATGTAAATCAGACAGACGGAGTTGTAGTTGTTGGAAGGTGTAGTTTTTTCTCTTCTGATTGAGCTATGTCCTGGACCTACAGTATCTCTGCCCGTCTTCTCAGCTGACTGTGAGGAAGACGTCAATAAACATATTTCTAAAATGCCATACTGCTGCTTAAAGATAAATAAATATAATATGTAAATGTCCTCCACAGTTTCCCCAAACCTACACATTTCCTTGTTATACTATAAAGAAACTTGTTCATCTGGTGTCTTCGTGAAAAGGAAAATGATTCCCCACACTGTCTACATGTCCAGTTATCTAAGAAGAAGACAGCAGACTACTAACAGCAGTCTGTCTCCAGTCTGCAGTGTGTTTCAGGTGTGAGGTCTATACATAGAGGAGAGGTTTTCAGAGCGGCGGCCTGCTGCAGTGACACCTGGGTGAAAATTGGACGTGAGCCCGCCGCTGACCTCCAACTGCCGGCTAAAACACTGCCGGCTAAAACACTGAAGGCTAAAACACTGTGCTCAACACAACACAGCGCTGCTGCCACATTATGACCCTGTGGGTTTGAGTGTTTGTGTGTTTGGAGGCGTTTCTCTGTGGTTTGTTTCAGGCTGTGACTCCGTGGTGATACAGAGGAGGGTGAGCTTGAGTTCAACATGTTGGAGTCACTTACAGGACATTCAACAGCATCCGATTAAAACGTTTTGTAACCAGAAAAAAATAAACCTCACGAGAAATGAATTAAATATTCAAGCTTTAAATGAAGTTAAATTAAATTAATTCTAATTTCAGTTGAGTTCAGTGTTTGGAGCTCAAATTTCCAGAATAAAACAAACTGATGTAAACTTTATGACACTAATAACCCTGGTTATAGTTACCTCCTTAAAACTGTCATCAAGAACATAATTAAGCTTTCTAGTTTAACTTGCAACTTAATTCATTTCTGACTCATTCACCATTTTCAAGCTTTATAGATTCTGTAGGCTACATTAAAAAAAAGTTACATTTTTTGACGCTGTTTTTTTGGAGTTCTCCCTTTCATTTTAAAGGTTTTCCTCTTATTAATCACAATTATCTGAAATCAAAATATGTTCATTTTTCTAACAGTTGTTTTGTATTTAGTTTGTGTGGCACCACAACATGCAACAACACAACACTTTTGCTTTTTGTCCCTTCAGTGATCCCATCCTCTAGACATACTGCTCATCAGCTGGTCGCAGCTGCTCTAATAAAAAAGTCATATAACTTATATTGTATAATATATAATATTTCCTCTTTTTCAGCAGTCCTGGCTCTGCATGAAGTAATAACTTTACTGAACAAGTAGATTTTTATCTCCAGAGATCCTGGAGTAAAAATGTTCTCTGGAATTCCAGGAATTTTAAACTTTTAGACACATTATTTTAAATGTAGTTTTTATTTAGCAGGGAAAACATAAAAACTAAAAGAATCTCTTTTTCAAGAGTTTCCTGGCCAAGACAGACAAAAACAGCAGCAACAACAACCAGCAACATGAAACACAAAATCAGAATAAAACAAGATGAAACTGCCATATAAAAGATCATAAAAGAGCAACCTAAAGACAACCAAAGAGCAGTGTAAAATCAGATCTTTATCATTATTATGTTATTATTACATATAACACCCCTCCCAGTCCATTATAGCAGATGATACTTTGGTAGATTGAATTAAATGATTTAAATCACATATTTAATGTTTTTGTTCTCAGGCTTTCCTCTGACCCAGAAGTTCCCATCAATTTTGGCTTTTGACTTTAAAGAAGAAGCAAAGTCTACGTGGGACTCCTCGTCACGGGTCATGGACACGAGTTATAAGCAGTTTAATCCAAAATACTGTGATATTTTTTCTTCTCCAATTGTTTCTTTAAAAGGATTTTAGTGGCCTGGAGAGGTGAAAGTATCCAGCTTTTATATAATATAATTTTAACCCTTCATATTTATCTCTTCATATTTATAACCACTGTTCCCACCTCTGCATTATGTTTGAAGTATTGTGAGTACAGAATACTGCAGTTAGGACTGAAACAAGTCTGTAATTAACTTTTGGATGCTAAGAAAATAAACTTCCTGCCTCAGTAGAAACACTGTGGACTGTTGCTCATGTCACCTGTACTCACCTGAGCAGAAGTAAAGGACACCTGATGGAGACACAGCACCAACACAACAACACCAACAATCTTCATCCTGAACAAAACCTCCATCCTCGTCCTGATGAACTCTCAGCTCCTCCCCTGCTCCTCTAAATCTAAACCAGCTCCTCTCCTTCTGGTTCTTTTCGAGGGCACTTGCCACATTTCTCTCCTCCGCTCGCTCACAACCTCCCCTCCACCCTCCTCCCTGCCAGATATTTTGGAGGTGGGAGGAGGTGGGAGGAGGAGAGCAGCTCCCACATCTGGAACACACTTTCACTTTTTGATCCATCAGCATCCCCAGAAATAGACCCTCAAATTATAAGGAGAAGTCAGCTGGCTGTGGCGTCTTTTAATCATCATCCGCACAACAAAGCAGCGACATCTTGGTGACTATTTCAAACTCAACTCTCCGGCTCAGGAATGTGACTTCTGCTCCAATTACAGCGACTATAAAGTCCCACTGTTTTGTTTTTTTGTATTTTTTTGAAACCCTAAACCTGCTGTCTTGCAGGATGATGTGGTGGGGCTCCTAAATGACAGGGCAGCCATGTCTGCTGATTTATCCCCCCAACCCACCAGAAACAGAGCTGCAGGGATCCTGGAGGTTAAAGTTAGAAAGACCCTGAAAGCACCGTTCAGCTGCTACAAGTCCAAACTTTCACTCGTATAAACTCATGTATAAAGTATGCTAATGGCAGAGCGCCATTAGTCTCTGTGAACTGAGAGAAGCAAATAAAAAGACACAAGTGGTGGTTTTGAACGTGCTGAAAAGATATGACTCTTTCTACCAAACAAGGCCTTGAATGTTATTGAAGACTCATTGAATTTGATGTGCAGTGAGTGTAGGAAACCCTGCTCATACTAACACGACTAAGAGTCTGCAGCCGTGCTAGCAGGTCAGTGAGGCTGCATTTAGCTACAGCAGTGCTTTGAGCTAAATGCTAACATTAGCATTCTGACCACCTTTAGCTGCGTCTCAGTTAGCGTTCTTCTGTACTTCCACTTGCTATTTTGAGTGCATAAGTGCGTTCACACTGACAAATTGTGGGAAAATGCAGTGCAGTATGAGTACCCGGATGGTGTTTAAAAGCTGAGTGTGGAACGCTGCACACTTCTCACCCTCAGTGGTCGCCATCTTGGCTACGTAGCAGCCGCGGTTGCGACTGTTACGGTGAACACCGCACTAAAAGTAAAAGCACGTTCATTTTTATTCATTTTTAATGAAACTGAATTGAAGTCAAGTGAGCAAACAAGCTGGCAGATATTTTGGCGGGCGACAATAGCGGTTAGATGTTGGCGATAATGCTCTGCCCAGCTGCAACTCGCCATTTAAAAGAAGAAGAAGAAGCTTTCAAATATTGCGATCGTCATTTCCGGTAAGTGAACAATGACTGTGTTCGATTTGAGACGACACTATGCTGTTGAAATTCAGGCACTGCGCAAGTAAGTACATAGTGTACACAGTGTACTACATGGAAGTGTACTAAAGGAAGTATCTGAATTGAGACACAGCATTAGTTTAGCGTGTCAGTATGCTAACATTTGCTAATTAGCACTAAACACAAACAGCAGCAGGGGCAGGGTCTGCCCTAGACTTTTGGGGGCCCTAAGCAGGATTTGGTTTGCCCGTCTCTGAGCTTATTGTTTAGTCACTATTTGTTGGCAAAAATGGCACAAAATGTTGTCAGTTTTTGTTTAGGAAGTTTAATTTTATTTTGTTATTGTCTCATGTTCATTTAAAAAATCCCCCAGAGACCAGGGGACCTAAGCAACTGGTTATATTTAAACAAAACCATGTAAACCAAAGTATTGGACAAATAAACATTGTGACCTGATGAGGGCGCTACAAGAAAAGTCAGAAAATCATCAAAGTTATTAAAGTTCATCCTGAAGGGAACATGAATGTCTGAATAATGTTTCATGGCGATCTATGCAATAGTTGTTAAGACTTTTCACTCAAAACCACAAAGGTTAAAATCATGGTTATTAGGATTCATCCTCTGGGGAACATAAATGTCTGAACCAAATTGTGTGTCAATTAATCCATCAAGTAGATACTGAGAGTTCTCACAGAATATGTCAAGTTTTGACCTGCTGGTGGCGCTACAGGAAAGGTCAGAGGATCACTAAAGTCATTAGGATTCATCCTCTGGGCACCACGAATGTCTGAACAAACTTTCATGTCAATCAGTCACATAGTCGTTGAATGTGGTGGGCCGACGCTGCCATCACTAGAGCCGTGCAGCTAATGTGGCTAAAAATATACCATGAAGGTCACGATCCAGAGCCCCAATAGGAGTGTTATAAGGCTCTTATACAAAGTTTGTAGGGGCCTTGAAAGTCCTTGAAAAACTGTGCTTTTGAGGACTACAAACCAAAAAAAAGACCATAAAGTTTAAAATGTATCATCTTCTTGACAGATCAGGAACAAAACATGATTTTGATTTAAAGAAAAACACAAAACGTGACACAAGTCTGAATTTTACCAGAAACATTAGACCTTAAAAGTATTTGAAAGGTTTTTTGGGAGGGGGGGGGGGCTTAATCTGGCTTAATGCAATATAAAACTATAAATATTTACTGTAGAATTGAGATCCTGAATATGTCCTCATGTTACATTTTCCTCCCAGTAGTTTTATTAAATAGATAATGGTTGAATATAACTTAAAAAGTTGTCGTATTGGCGCATTGTGTCTGACGTCCACCAGGTGGCGCTTCAGTCTTTTATTTGAACCTTTGTGTTGCAGAACAGAGGTTTTTGTGCAGCAGTTTTGTTCTTTTCACAGACGTTTCTTCACATGTGGCTGAGCTGCATTTTAAGAAAATGATTATTTATGTAGGTGAAGCCACTAATTAACATACGAAGCTTTGATCGCTGGAAAACCACATGAAGGTCGAGAACTCAGGAACCAGAGAAACACAGACTGACTGCAGGTTCTCTTTGTTCCTCAAAGGCTGAAGTTGTTTCTGTTGTTTTATTGTAAAAACTGTCATCGAACAGAACTCAGCTCTTATGAAAACTGTCCTGTAGTCTTCTAATAATAAAATAAATAATGCAGTAGTGGAGGAAGTATTCAGATCAAGTGAAGGTCCTGCATTCAAAATCTTAAGTAGAAGTACATAAGTAATATTAGCAAAATGGAGTTAAAGTATCAAAAGTAAAACTGGCCCCTGTGAGTGTTATAAATGTGACGGGGTGTTGGAGCTCGTCAGCTCGAGTCACATCTTCTTATTTCTGAGAACATTGTTTCTGATGATTTAACAGTGTTGAAGGCAGGTAATGCAGTTATTAGAATAAATTAGACACATTAGATAAAATCAATCAGTGCAGTAAAATTGGTGAGTTGTAGTAGTAAGTAGCAAAGTGACAAAAATGCATTGATCAGAATCAGAAAAACCAACAATGTATACACCGTACATCACCAATAAATATACATTGATTACATTAAATGATGGTGAATCTTTCTGTAGAAAATCAATTGGTTGTTCTACTCAGTGTGATTGACAGGAGAGATGATCAGAGGAGCAGAGTTTTTACCACCATAGTTAAGACTGGGACAGAAGTATGGGTAGAGTTTCTCAGTGAAGGAGCAGCCAGTAAAGGAGTAGATAAGAGCTGCAGCATCTACGTCATAAAAGGAGACCAGACCCTCCTCATAATCCACAAACACCCCCACCTTCTCAGGCTGAGACTTCAGAGAGAGAGAGACTGAAGGATCAGCAGCAGCTTTGTACTCATTTTCATTCCTCAAACATATCATCCAGTAACCATCCTGAGGACTCAGTGTGATTTGTCTCTTCCTGTTGATCGACTCTCTGGCCACTCCTAAATACCACTCAGTCTTCCCTTTAACCTGAACCTCGAAATAAAATCTGCCTGAAGAGAAACTCTGCTTTGCTAAGACACAGGGACAATAATCAAATCTCTCTGGATTGTCTGGGAGATTCTTCTTTACATCACCATGTTTAACTTGTTTTCCATCATCAGACAGAATCAGTTTGGGATGTGCTGTATCAGGATCGAGTGTCACATCCACTGCATACTGCTGGACCCTCT
>VMKM01001750.1:0-114790 GCA_008360985.2 Macquaria ambigua | reverse complement strand
TTGGAATTTCTGAACTGCAATACCTTTTTAATTATTGGCCCCTGCTGTATATACGCTGATACCAATACAGTATATTGGCAATAAGCTAATATTGGATGATATTTTTGCCCCGGATGATTGTATTCTAGCTCTAATTTGTTCACTTCCATTAATACATCTGAATGTTTTGTATTTCTTTGCACATGTCAGAATATAGGATTCAGTGAGTTGCTCAAGGACACTTCTGCATAATTGCTACATACATATCTGAAGTACAGTGTTGCCTTGTGACCAACCCAGGAACCTCTCAGTTACAAGTCAGCCCCTGATGAGGCATTTGATATCACACAATGTCATTACAAGGACCCTAGCCTACACTAGTGATGGAGCACCTGCCGCTGGGGGGCTTCCTGGTAATGCAATACAGCATTCAAAGCCACAACTGAGTATATAGATCCTGGGTCGGTGTTACTTTTCTCTTCCTGCCAATTTTGTAGGTTTCCATGCAAAGCAGGCTGACTTCAAACCTGTGATTAAGGCTCTGCTGTGTCACTGGGCCTCTTAGTGGAATAGAGCAAAGTGGAAATGTGTCAGAGAGAGAGAGAGAGAGAGAGAGAGAGAGAGAGAGAGAGAGAATGATTCACAGTGTGAGTCAGACGAGGGCACTGACTGGAAGTCTGGCGGTACAAGGGAACATCTTAACCCTCAAGTACACACATACACGTACATGCTGTTTACAAGTCTTTATTCAGAGGATGAGCGGTAATGCAGGTGCTGTAACACACCACAACACGTCCATTGAAGAGAAACACTTTAAACATACCAAGAATGAAAATAGGCAGAAAAAAGCAAGTCAGCATCTCTGATTCTCACCATCTGGCAGAGCTCCCTTTCTCTGTTTTCCTTTCTTTCTCTCTCACTCTGTCTTTCCATGCCTCTAACCTTCTCTCTCTGTCCCTCTTTGTCCTCCCATCTTCCCTCTCCTCCCCATCACTCCATCTCTCCTTTTTTCATGTTATAGTCCCTCTTTCATCCTGGTACAAAACACTCTCCCTTCAGCCCATCCCTCTTTCGCCCTGATACACTTCTCTGTCCTACTTCACTTGTCAGCTCTATTGATCAGCTCAGCTCTTACAGGATTTACATACAGTGCTCACCCAGTTGATTGTAATGACCTGGCATGGGTGTTTGTAAAAGTGCGTGTATGAAAGAGAAAGAGGAAAACAGGGAGAGGCTGACTGACACTGACAAGCGTGACTAGCTTAAATATTGATTGCCTGTGCACACTTTTGTGCATTTGTCTCTTTCCCTTTAGGATCCTGTCCACTGTGGGTTCAGATTTCGACTTGCGGACCCTCCGAGCTGTGCGAGTATTGAGGCCCCTCAAACTGGTGTCCGGTATTCCCAGTAAGTCCAAACACTTCATTTGAACTATGACATGAAAAATAAAGACTTTTTAGGTTTTTTTGCTAGCCATGCCTTTATCCTAAACAGTGTCTTTGTTATTCCTTATTTGAGAAAATGACATGTATTTAAGTGCAGAAGAGTTTCAGATTTTATTAGAGGATCAAAATAGCATGGAGCATATTGTGTCAAGGTTTTATGCAGCTTCTGTGTTGTTCTGCATAATGCACCCAAAGTGTTCCCGACAAAAGTGGTTCTTCTATGCACTCTCTGCTCCTTTTTTTAAATGTTATAGTGGCAGTAGTGTTCCAGCACCACTGCAGTGTTATTAATAGCTTGGACGCCACTACAGGGCTGAACAGGCAAACCAAGGCTTACTCATCATAAAAGTCACTAAGCTTTCTGTGAAAACCAAATTCAAGTTCCATTCCAATATGTGATATACATTTGAAAAGTGTGATTGGTTTCCACAAAACAAAATTTCACATGAAATTAAAACTACAATGTTGCCTTGAGACCTTTTTTGTTGTTGTTAGGAAACATATTGAATGAATGAACCTCGGGTATGGTTTATTTTACCTCACCTAAATGTGTAGCATTTTACTGACTATAATGTGTGATCATAGATTAAATCCTTCCATCACATACTGTAGTGTATACCAGGCAGCCTCCTCCACTGGGTGCATCTGAGAGTCCTGGTATAAGTGTGTGATAAGGACCAGCTGGTAGTGGAGGACATGAAGGGATTTCATTTTAGTGAGTTTAACTGCTAAATAATTAGGGGGAGGAGGGAGCAGGTTGCAGCTTTTTGTCTTTCAGATCCCTGTACCTGATTCTAATTGTTGAGAACATGTTGAAATGAAAATTGATGATGGATAATAATAATTGTAAAAATCTTAATACTGTATACACTGTATCCTCCAGGCTTACAGGTGGTGCTCAAATCCATCATGAAGGCCATGATTCCTCTACTGCAAATTGGCCTGCTTCTTTTTTTTGCCATCCTCATGTTCGCCATCATTGGCCTGGAATTCTATATGGGCAAATTCCACACAACCTGCTTTGACAATCACACAGGTAAAGGAGTGTGTGTGTGTGTCTGTGTGCGCCAATAGTGCAGTCAGGATTCATTTGCGAACTGTTTGCCCCAATGAAGACTGCGCCCGTTCCGGTTGAGGTAGAAGTTTAAATAGTGGCAGTGCTAAAATTAGAATTGCAATTTAGTTCAACAAAATAACATTGTTGGCGTTAAATTGTTTGTCGTACTTCCATTCCATGTTTTTATGATGGGAAAGGCAGTTTCCACAGATGTAGTCTCATTCATTTCTAATATGTGTATAATTTGCCCCTTTTCCCTGCATGGAGTTGAGATTATCTACAAAGAATTAAGTTTAGAAACGTGTTGTTTGTTGACCTATTGAGCATTTATGATGAATCTGAAATGTCTATATAATTCAAGCAGGTTAGTCTATTTTGCTGTGTCCTGACTATTCTATGTCACCTATACTCTAATTTCAGAAAGTAAGGGGCTAAATCATTTTGCCAATGGGCCAATCAATTTTGAGCAAATGGGTAGCACTCGCTACTATTACAAAACAAACAATATGCATGCCTTTTGTTTTGAAACACCTCTCCACTTTCACCCATGTTCAGGTGAGATCCGAGAAGAGTTTCCATGTGGGACAGAGCTTCCGTCACGGCTGTGTCCAGCGGGCACCATGTGTAGACAGTACTGGCTGGGACCAAACTATGGCATCACCCAGTTTGACAACATCCTGTTTGCTATTCTCACCGTCTTCCAGTGCATCACCATGGAGGGCTGGACTGACCTGCTCTACTATGTATGTACTACTGAACAGTATTTGGAACACATTTACGCACTCAGCGATCACCATATTTTAGGTTTAGGCGAGAATACAAAGGATCATTCAAGCAATGAAAACCCAGAATGCAAAACCCATCAATCAATCCTTGTCATGGATGGGCTGGACAAACACTGTAGCCAATTAATTAGATATATAGTGGAAATTATACAGTATCAGTTTGTTTGCCATGTTGACCCTGTTTTTAGAGACACTGCCTTGATTTGGCATTAGTATTTCCATTATTGTCATATTTGGTGGACATTTTGTGTGGATAAAAGTGCCACACAATATCTGAAAAA
This sequence comes from Macquaria ambigua, assembly GCA_008360985.2. Taxonomy (NCBI): domain Eukaryota; kingdom Metazoa; phylum Chordata; class Actinopteri; order Centrarchiformes; family Percichthyidae; genus Macquaria; species Macquaria ambigua. The sequence continues at coordinate 111,243 of VMKM01001750.1, read as the reverse complement.
ATGCAAAAATTAAATATCTAGTCAAATGCAGCTGGGGTTTAACGTGGTTTAATTGGGTTGGGTTTAACTTGGGTTTAATGTTTGTCCAACATGTCTGTCAATAATATTTTTTCTCTAAAGTCTTAGGCTGCACGACCAAACCCTCCAAAATTATTTTGTCTAATAAAATACTAAAATTCAAGTGTTAAAATGTCCAAACATTTTCACCTGTGCACCCTGTGCGTCTGCCCATAAAATAGGTACCAGGTCTTCTTGAACAGTGTCATTACTTATGCCCAAGACTGAATAGTTCCCTGCTGTCAGTGGCAACGGTTGCTAGGAGACCAGAGGTAGATGAGGGTCTTTTAGTGTTACTGTAGTCGTCTCTTTTCCCATCTCGTCTCCGCTCAGTCTGTCTTATTCTTTTTTTCTTTATTCCTTCTTTTTTTTCTTATCGTTCTCTCCTCCCTTCATTCCTCCCTTCCTTCCTCTCTTTCCCTCTCACTCTGTGTCTCTCTCCCTGTGTCCCTCCTTCCCGGTGCTGCTCTATATTTAAAAGGGCCTGTTCAGCCCAAGTTATTCTTGCAGCTGCTGGGGAGGGGAGCGATAAAAGTTTAATGGTAGAAAAAAGGGTCTGCGGTACATTGGGTACACAGCGGCAGTACCAGCTTACATGCAGGAAGGAGGAAAGATGGAGGACGGAGGAGACAGTGGGACGATAGACAGGGAGGCTATGAGAAACAGTGCAAAGTGGGAAAGAGAAGAGGGGTTCTGAAGGAGGGAAAGGGTAAAATAAAGAATCAATGTAGAGGCTGATCTGTGACAGTGAGGAGGAATGGAAGGATTGCACACAAAAAAGGAAGACATGAGGGAAGATAAGAACATAGAAATAAAGGAAAGAATAAACAAATGAACAAACATCAAAATGAATGAAATAAAGAAAAAATAGAGAAAGAGAAAAGGGCCCCAAAGAAGGATGCAAAAGGAGAGAGAAAACAATAAGGAGTGAATAGAGAAAATGAAAGAAGAGTCTGGACAGTGGGATGGTAGAGACAGAGAGGAGAGACCAAAGCATTTGTTATACATTATTTACTCTGCACTGAGCAGCTAAATAGAGTGGCAGATATGCATTTACTTATTGAGAAGACTTAAAGCAAAATCATGTCAGTCCTGCTGTTGTTTATATTTCCAACAGCAGCGGACATCACTTTTGAGTGCACTGACCTCTACTTTTTCAATGGCCACGTTGTCTGGACATTTAATGATGAGTTTAAGGCAAATTTTCTAACATGATGTTCACTACCTGTTTTTTTTAATTATATAAATAGCTTTTGAGGGTGAGTATTTAAACATATACATATTTTCCAGTGCTCACTTTAATAAACTGTTAACCAAGTGACCTTTCTGTTAGCTTAGATGCTATTATATCAGGTTCAGAGGCAAAGAGCAAAACATTGATTACTCTGTTTGATGTCTCTTTGTGTGTGTGTGTGTGTGTGTGTGTGTGTGTGTGTGTGTGTGTGTGTGTGTGTGTGTGTGTCTGTGTGTCTGTGTGTGTGTGTGTGTTTGTGTGTGTGTGTGTGTGTGTGTGTGTTTCCAGAGCAATGATGCCTCAGGGAGTGCATGGAACTGGATGTACTTCATCCCCCTCATCATCATTGGCTCCTTCTTCATGCTCAACCTGGTGCTGGGTGTGTTGTCAGGGTAAGTGTCTGTTTGTGAGAGGGTGCTTGTGACAAATACAGTGTAAAGGTTGTTTATTCATAATTTTTCATCTCATATGCATTAATAGTTTGATAGATTTTGAAACTGATTTAAAAATGTTTCTAGGTTATTTTATGTACCATAAAATGTATCTACATTAAAAGTGTACACTAAATTTGTCTGGTGTGTGTGTGTCTGTGTGTGTGTCCGTCCCTGCAGGGAGTTTGCCAAAGAAAGAGAGCGTGTGGAGAACAGGAGTGAGTTCCTGAAGCTCAGAAGGCAGCAGCAGATTGAAAGGGAACTCAATGGTTATCTGGAATGGATCTGCAAAGCTGGTATGAACAATATACTGTATGTGTGGTTCATTTTTCACACACAAAGACACATTAAACCATAAAAACATATTGCAAAGAAATACCTGTTGTATTGTATCATAGTACATTTTGTCCCCAAGTTTTCAATGATCAATTCATCAGGCATGTTGTAGATATAGATGTTAATGCATTTTTTGTCATAATAGTTTTGATACATTAAAATAAAATGTTGGAGACAGGTGCATGTGATGTCAGTAAGTTATCACATGCACCTGCTTCACAGTAAAAGCCTATAAACACAGAGAATTTTGTGGATTTTGCTATGAAGGAGCGGCAAGAAAAGATGACCTATGTCACTGGGGTAATATTAGCTTAAACAGTTACGCATTAACTGAAGTTGTTTTAAAGCAACTTTTGGACATTTTTTGTGTTAGGTAACTGAGGTAATGATCTTCTGTATGTTAAATTGCATTTTATTTGCAAGAGTTAATTTTGAGCTTTGTAGTGAAGTACAGTGCTGTAGTTTGAAGCATTCATACCACCGTGGAGAGGTAAAGTATAGGTATAGTTGTCCTCAGAATGTTATAGAAACAAACTTGAATTATAGCACTTGTACAGTTAAATATGTATGAACAGCCTTGATTTACATCGCTGTGGCAAGGATTAAAGACACTTGTTTGATGCTTGAATAGAGAAGACCCATTGTCAGCCCGTAGTTCTCTTTCTCTCTCTCGTCTTTTTACTCGGACCCATCTGCTGAGGGCAGGAAAGATGTAGAGAAGATAAGAGGAATGGAGGGTTGGATGTTGGATGTTGGAAGGAGCGGATGAAGGGGTAGATAGAAAGGACAGACCTTTGATCTTCTTGAAAAGACAATCTACATAAAAACAAGGAAGCTAAAAAACAAAGGAGGGAGGGATGAGTAACAAGCACAGGTGCAGGCCATAGACTTTCCAGTTTTAATTAAAATGAGAAATGACAATTGATGATAAAAAAAAAGACAGATATTGTGGAGGTCATCAAAGATCAATTTACTGTGGCTGTGTACTGTATTAACCTTTTTGTTTATGTGTGTTTTGTAGAAGAGGTCATCTTGGCGGATGATGACAATGAAAATGATTATGATGGTATGAATTTGCAGATTTTTTTCCTCCTGTGCTTGTGCATGCGTGAATGTGATTTTTTAGAAAGGACGCTCATAAATGTAACACATTCAAGCATACCAGCACTGTTGTGTTCTATTGCAGGCTCCCGTAGGAGAGCCACAAAGAACCATAAGAGCAAAGCTGAGCTTCTAAACCCAGAGGAAGGGGAGGGAGATCTGGCAGTCGGTAAGATACATCTCTCTCTCACTCACTCACTCACTCACTCACTTACTCACTCACTCACTCACACACACGCACACTCAAAGGCAAACCACAGGAACATACAGATGCTATCTTATCTTGCAAATCAGCATTACCTGACCCTCCTCTCTGTCCCTCTCCTTTCCTCTCCTGTCCTCCGCTGCTCTGCACTTCTCTCCTCATGTTACATTTTTTTCCTGTCCCCAACCCCCCCTCATTTTCTACCTTTCTTTTCTCTAACCTGCCCTTGTTACCTCCTCCCTATTTCGCTCCTCCAACCCCTCTTTCTCCGGACTTCTCATGCAGAGCAGTTCTCCCTGTTTTCTCATAAGACAAAGGATTTTTTCTATTCTATATAGTGATGTTATGTTTTGTACATCATGTAATTTGGGAAGCACAATCTGCTAAGAAGAGTACATATCATATGCTACCCAAACTGAATCATGCATCAATATTTACTGATATAAAAGCAGATATAGAAAGTGCTTTTTAAAGTCATTGGAATATTCCAGCAAGCAAAAAGTCAGTGCTAAATATTATTTTCCTTGTTAGTCTTGACAGATATGCAAAGTAAATTAATTGCTTCATATGAAAAATTAAGTGGCAAATGAAAGAAGCAGATGACTCTATTTACAAAGATCCTAAATATACACAACCTTACCAATAAACCACTGTTCACTTTACTGTAAAGCTAATAAAATACAATGTACCTTGCTTACCCTTCCAGGGTCACCATTTGCCCGTGCCAGCTTGAAGAGCTCCAAGCTCGAAGGATCAACTTTCAAGCGGCGGGAGCGACGGCTACGCTTCTTAATCCGACACATTGTTAAATCCCAGGCCTTCTACTGGACTGTACTGTGTTTGGTGGGCCTCAACACAATGTGTGTGGCAGTAGTGCACTACGACCAGCCAGATCCACTTTCAGATTTTCTATGTGAGTAGGAGGGAGGGGGAAACATGCATACTTTGTGCAAGCATGCACAGATTATCTCCACAAATGCACAAATACTCTCATCACAGATTACTGGAAGGGAAAGGGTGAGCAAATTCTTAAGTAAATGTGACTAAATCCATGAAAGAGTTGACCCAACCAGTTAACGCAAGCAGATCCAAACATACAACGTCTTCCTTTTGCACAGATTCTTTCTCATTTTTTACACTCACAGATGGGATCAAATCAAATGAAATGAGAAAAAAACGTTGTTTCTGGATTGGTACACTGTTTTATATTTCACCCAAATGGTGTAACTACAAAACAACACAGTGAGAGGTTGAGCTTAGAGGATGAATGAAAAAATATCTATGCTATTTTAAATGACACAGAATTTTAATGTATTTGATACAAATTACAAGATAGCATTTTCAATTTCAAATGCATACTTAAATACATGTATCATAAAACGCTGCCCTTCCTTACAGACGTGGATGGATGGATTGGTGGGTGGATAATTTACAGATACAGGTTGAAGGATACAGGGATTGATGGTCTCCTCTCACTTTTGAGCTTCCACTCCCCCTCTCTTTTGTCTTCTTCCCTTCATGTAGATTTTGCTGAATTCATCTTCCTGGGGATATTCTTGACGGAGATGATGGTAAAGATGTATGGCCTGGGCAGGCAGGCCTACCTCAACTCCTCCTTCAACTGCTTCGACTGCATTGTGAGTCCCACAGCACTTGGGGACAACCCCCCACACAATTAGACAATTAGAACTTACACACACTCAAACAAAAATGCACTGATGATTTGCTGATGTGTGCACATTATTTGCTCATTATGATGAATAACCACATGCTTGCCTATGCTTGTATCTGTATTAGGTGATATGTGGTAGTATATTTGAAGTGCTGTGGTCCATCATCCAGCCGGGCACATCATTTGGCATCAGTGTGCTACGAGCTCTCAGGTTATTGAGGATCTTCAAAGTCACAAAGTGAGTCTACAGTATTATAGTTTTTATTATTTCTTATATTCATATAATTGACATAATATTACACTCAATTAAACACATACTTTCTGTCTATTTTTGTCAGGTACTGGGCATCTTTGCGTAACCTCGTCGTCTCTCTGCTCAACTCCATGAAGTCCATCATCAGCTTGCTTTTCCTGCTCTTCCTCTTCATAGTTGTCTTTGCCCTGCTGGGCATGCAGCTCTTCGGAGGACAGTTAGTGCTAAAAATTTGTTTCCACTTGTACTGTAAGATGCTTCTGCGTATTTGCCCTCACAATTCTCTTTTCCATCTCTCTTTATCCCATATGATTTTTTTTTCCTGCTAGGTTTAATTTTGAAAATGGCACTCCTCCGACCAACTTTGATACCTTCCCCGCAGCAATAATGACAGTGTTCCAGGTGAGCAGAGGAGACGATGCAAAGGGGAGGGAGGGAGGGAGAGGCTGGTGGAGGGAGGGAAGCAGAATAGTGGGAGAAGACGAGAGCTGGATTAGGACTAAACGATTAGAGGACTAAAGAGGATTTGCACACGAGGAAGTGATATAACATGTAGAATGCTACTTTTGAATTCTTAAATGTCATTAGTCAAAGGCATAATTGTGCTAAAGCTTGTCTACATGTTTAAGGTTTGTATGTGTGTGAGGGTGACTGTGTGTTTTGACTATAGCATTTTAAATGAATACATATTGTGTATTGTGTTGCATGTGTGTGTTTAAGTACTATATCAAAGCATAATTGATTAATTAATTAATTAATTCATCAAATTGCTATGCATACTTGGAGTGAATATGGCCTTGTCTGACTATTTGTGTGTGTGTGTGTGTGTGTGTGTCAGATCCTGACCGGCGAGGACTGGAACATGGTGATGTACGATGGCATCAAATCTCAGGGCGGAGTCAACAAGGGCATGGCATTCTCTGTCTTCTTCATCGTACTCACACTTTTTGGCAACTGTATCCTTTGACAGTGAAAATGCAAAGAAGCACACATGCACCCAAAACACTCACACATATACTGGAAATAAAGACATTTGCAGTTACGTTTTAATATTTAGTTTTAGTTACTGACTGAGTACACAGCCATGCAAATGCAGATCCATATGTACATACACAGATATTGACACTTTTTAGCTGATCTTAATTACCATAAACTGGCAAGGGATCTGTGACAGGGATATTATTGTAGCATGAATGATATGTTGGCTATCACCTTGGTTCTTGTGTCATCTGTCCAACTGATCATTATTCTGAGTTACAGTTTTAGCCAATTTTTTAGTCAACTGTATGTGTATGCTGTATACGCATGTACAAACAAACTCCTACATGCTGGATTTCCTTTAACGCTGTGTTCAGACACTCTGCTGAATGTGTTCTTGGCTATCGCTGTGGACAATTTGGCCAATGCACAGGAACTGACCAAGGTACACTACAGTCCAATTTTACTTAAAATTTCAATACCATTTCTTTTCTGAACGCTAAAAATACTAAGAGTTATGCTCCTCTACTCAATGAATTCCTTCTGTTTCCCTTATTTGCATTATTACCACCTCATTCATCTCTTGCTTTTGATTTCCTTCTTAATCGCTCTCTCTGCAGGATGAACAGGAGGAAGAGGAGGCTGCCAGTCAGAAGATCGCCCTGCAGAAAGCCAAGGAGGTGGCTGAAGTCAGCCCACTGTCTGCTGCCAACCTCTCCATTGCAGCGTGAGTTTCTGTCTCTATTACTGTTGCACTCTCGTTTTTGTATCCATTCTAAACCTTTTTCACACCAGGCAGGACTTTTAAGGCAGAACATTTGCACATACTGTATCTTTAAAGAAACTAATTCAGCAACTAGGAGTCAAGCACTTATGCAAGATTCAGCACCTTGGAGAAAGCACAGTATACTGTACTAACACAAAGAGTTTTTGGAATGAGGAAAATTGTTGATAAACCTCTGTCGTCTGTTTAGGTTTGGACCCTTACCACATCACTTCATCAGGTATCAGTCTGACAATGGTGATGTTATTGCCAAGAGCTTTTACATCACAGTTTATGGACAGTGAGCCTCATAGAACTTGGCCCACTTCAAAAGATTATATTAAAATACAGACCTAAAGCACACTCCTTGATGTTAGTTAAGTTTGGAACCACACTGACATTCGGAAATGCTACCTAAGTCACCCCTGATATAATTTCAGTTTAAAAAGGACTGTGTTGTCAGTGCTGCAAACTGTTGACTAAATTACCCTCATCCAAAGTGATTTTTTTCTATTTTAGTATAAAATGGAACAAATTCACACCAGGCTAGGTGTGGGAAGACAGTATGCAGAAATTCTGCATGTAAAGTTTTTGTGTATTTTCACTACATTTTTCATCACAGCGGTGTGAAACAGCTTTTACTCTGCAGTCTTTTATGTGCACACTCAGCAACACTATTTATCTGCTTCATCAATACAATAACAGCTACATTTCTTTAAAATATCGCCTTGCTTGCAATAAAGGATCATCCAGTTTTTTACATCCATAGGTAGACATGCACAGTTAAAACAATGTTTTAATCGGACAACAGTAAATGTAGTGGTAAAGTAAAACATACAGCAAAACAATCAGCTTCTCCTTCTCCCTCGCTTTTCCTCTTTTTATTTCTCTTTCTCTTTGTCGCACTCTTTGTGCATACTAAAACACACACACTCTCTCACACACACACACACACACACACACCAGTGCTGGATTGATCTGGGCCAGCCCTCCTCTGGTCAGAAGAGTCAGTCTTTGATCTCTTTTCTCTGTATACACAGGGGTCTTTCCTTTCACTCCTGGTAAAGTTCACACACTCTCACTCATAGAGACACACACATACCACACTGTGGTCTGTCCCTTAAAAAGCACAACAGGGGAGCCCAAGTCTGCTTAGAAATACTACACACACAACACGTACACAACTGACCTTTACGGCTGTGATACAACTGTCTCTGCACACTTTATATCACACACATATTATCAACATGCCCAAGAGGTAAAGTTCATAACATGTTCATCACTTCGTGGATCACACTGTTTCTTGTTACTGTATGTGTTGTATGTACTGTACTTCACTGTACTGTGAGCATTTGTGTCTGTGTATCAGTAAACTTTATTTTACCTGACAGTCCTATTAAGGATAAATATTTCTTTTTCAGTACAATGCACATGTATCTGTTCTGTGTGTGTGTGTGAGAGAGAGAGAGAGAAAGGATGTGTGTTGGTTTAGTTAGAAAAGCTACAGTTGCATACTCAACCAGTATCCTGCCTCAAACTTGTTAAGATTGCTAAGAAAACTAGCCACCTGCACATACTGTATATAGAAAATATGACAGATGTCTCTACATGTTGCTTAATCCTCTTGTACTTTAAAACTATAGAAGCTAGGGTAGAGTTGATAGAAGAGTCTTGGATTAGATTTTAGTTAACTGTTTTTCTTGAAATAAACTGTGTATCGCAGTACTAACAATGTAGGGCTGCAGTGTGCGTTACATTTAACTGTAAATCCAAATTCCTCATTTCTGTAGTACAAAAAAAGAAAGACATTGAAATTCCAATGGAGATAGTTCCTGTTTTTCCGAGCATTTTAAACTCGGGAACATCAGTGGTGCATGAAGAATCTCTTAAGAAGATATTCTATGGTGGATGATTCAGGAGGCTGCCATGAAAGCTACATAAAATCCATGGAAAACAGTTGTAAGGCTACATAATATTGGAGGGTTCAGGACAGAACAGCAGTAGTCATGCAGGGTAAGTGAGTGATGCAAGAAAGATGACATTTTTGAGATTGCAAAAAGGAGGACAGCAAAAAATAAATAGGATTGTTTTAGTTTCACAAATGGAACAATCTGCAGAGGTGAGTGTGTGTGAACGTCTGGGTGCATGTGTTTTGTGTGTATGTGTGTGCGAAGGGTTGCATTCCAAAATGCTGAATCTTTTTGGGCAAAAATGTTACAATGTCTTGAGATTTGTTCAGCTTTTGCATTTCAGGAATATATTTTACTTTATTGTAGTAATTCAGTTTTTACAGCCCATATTATTTGAATAGTGACCATTTTTCAGGGTAGGCAGACTGTTTTTTAAATAGTGGATGGATAGCCCATTTTGGAATGAAATCCTCCTTCTGTTCTTTCGTGCCATCTCACTCACCAGCTGTTTCCCTCCTCAGCAACAAAGTACACAGTGAGTGTCACAACGCTACCGACCCCTTTCTGGACTGGTATTTATTTATTTGTTTATTCATTTCTGAATCCCTTCTGTTTATTGACTTTACAGCCATTCCTTGCTTTCTTTTGTGTTTTAGAACACCCTCCTTTCCTTGTCCCTTTGTTAACTTTTTTATGAAGTACATACCTGGCTTTCTTTAGCTGTTATTTGTGTTGGCTCATTTTTAAGAGTACATTTTCTGTTGCCTGCACCTCGCAGTACCGCTGTTTACTGTGGTTGACTATTGGCCCTGAGAGAAAAAGGAGTTAAAGTTGATTACTGGTAGAAGTTTTGGAGGGTAAGAAAGGAGGTGGTCACTGACAGTTTTTGGGTGATTCTATATCAAGTTAAGATAAAAAGACTGCTCAGTCACTTTAACCAATAACAGATTCTTGTGATCATTGTGACTTTGTCGTCTATTCAGTTAAGCTCAGTGGGTATTTTGGGGTGCCATTTTAACTTTTTGTCCTGCAGAAAGCCTGTTCATTAAATTGTGTACACTTTAGTTTGGATAGGTTAATTATAGAGTAGTTATAGCTCAGTGTTATCCTCCATTTTGTGTCCCCACATGGTTTACCAAAGTAGGGCTGTCCTGGCCGGTGCTTTGGCAAGCTGTGTAGACACCCAGACATTTGTTCTATAGGTCCAGCCAAATGACCCTTTAAATGTCTGTGGCCCCCAGTGTGTCTTTATGTCCTGGCTATTTTATGTACTTATATTTTTGGTGTTGGTTTTCACATCATACTCATGGCTTTGTGTATATATTTGCAAGGTAATACATGTCCTTAAACAGGTCTTTAACGCTGTCAATCCCCTCCTCTCTCTCCACCCTGCTTCATTTTGTAGTAAGGAGCAGCAGAAGAACCACAATAAGGGGATCAATAAGTCAGTGTGGGAACAACGCACCAAGGAGCTGAGGAGGCAGACTCTGGTGTCCAGCCGCGAGGCCCTCTATAACGAGCTGGACCCTGACGAGCACTGGAAGGCAAGGACAGGGAGGGAGGAGCACAACAATGTAAAGGACAAGGCAAACAAAGGCCCCTAGACTTGTGCTATCAGTATACACAAGTGATGGCGATGATGATGATCACTTATGATAACATGTTGCTTTCCTGGTATTTATTTATGTATAGTTTAATGTGACTATAATCTACAGTTGCAATGTTCATTTTTTTTAGAGAAATGTTGCCACTTTTTGTCTAGCTAGAAAGACTTGTGATTTATAACTTTATATTGTAACTCCTCTTGCCTCTTCCATATCTTCAATCTCTCCCTCTATGCTGCCTCGCTATCCTGTCCTCTCCTTATAGGTGAACTATTCACGTCACATCCGTCCAGACATGAAGACCCACCTGGATCGACCCTTGGTGGTTGACCCCCATGAGAACCGCAACAACAACACCAACAAGACCACTGCAAACAATTCAGACCTCTGCTTCAGCCAGCACCATTCTGCTGATGAGCTCCACAGACAAACACGCCTCCACGAACACGGTAGCCAAGTAGGAGGTGGTGGTGGAGGAGGCTCAGGTCCAGTCAGACCTCCCATGGAGCGGGGCGAGTCCACAGAGAGCAGGCGGAGCCGTAAAGGTGAGCACCACCACCACACCTCTCATGTCCGATTGGATGCTACAGTGATTCCTGGGCCAGGCGGAGAGGAGAGGCCGTCCAGGCGCCATCACCACACCCGGAGTGGCAGTCGAGGGGGAGGGCAGTCGGAACACAGGAAGCCCAGGTCACATCGAAAAAGTGCAGAAGACGGTGAGGATGGCGGGGGAGGAGCTGGAAAAACTCGGAGACATAAGTGCAAAGGGGTTGATGGAGGTGGGGAAGGAGGAGAGCAGGAGGGAGCTGGCGATGGCAGTGAGAGGAGGCCAAGAAGAAATCGCCATGGCAACCAAACAGACAGCGAGGGGAAGAGGATGTGCCAACACAGAAGGAAGTACGTCCATTGCACGTGGCTGTAGATATGATGCAAATATCAATTGAAACAATGACATTTTTGGATATTCACATGACTATTTTTTCTGTCTTCTGATGTCCTCTGATCCAAAAGGTTTATCCCCATTATTTCTTCCCTCTTCTCTGTACTCATATTTTTGTCTGTCACGCCTTTCTCTGGATAACATCTCCCCCAATCCCTTTTTTCCCCTCCTCTCTCCATCTCAACTTTCTTTTTCTATTGCCAATTGTTTCTTCTTACTCCCTCTTTCTAGGGATTGCAGTGTGCCTAACCTCTCTACCACACGGCCCATCCAAAAGAGCCTCTCCCGGCAGGACAGCCAGTACAGTGAGGACATGGACAACCTCATGAATACCAAACTGGTCTCTGGCTCTACCCCACCCAGTGAGGGTGGTAATCCAGTTACCAGTCACACTGTGGCCCCTGGCTTTGGATCTGCCCTCCATCTTGCTAACAGTGCCACTCATGGGAGTTTGGTCACATTAGATAGCTATGGGAGCATCGCACATCACCGTGCCAACAGTGTCATCAGGCTGCCCCACCCTGACTACACAGCTGTAGATGTGCCAATTTTTCCATCCACCAATGCTATACTGCAGGGTAAGGGCAGAATGAATGTGTGTTGTTTTTCTTCTATTGTCTCCTCTTTAACTGTTTTCTTGAATAAAAAACTTTAATTTCCACCCCATCCTCCCCCATTTTTTCTCTCCCTCTTTGATCCAGTCAATAAGAATGCCAACACGGAGCCTCTGCCAGCGAAGGAGGATAAGGATGATGATGATGATGAGAGGGGAGGTGAAGGAGGACCCAGGCCCATGCCTCCCTTCAGTTCCATGTTCATCCTGTCCACCACCAACCCGTAAGTGGGATGGTTACAAATACATGCACACAGCGCTCACCTACACTATATGAATCCACATGGGTTGACACACAGGATGCATTCTTGAGGCATTCACTCAACATTTGTTTTTTGTTCATCTTTAAATTCAGAGCTGAATCCTGGATGGAAAATGGATCTACTATAAAGTCACAGCTACAACACCTCTCTGCACACACACTAACACATGAATACAGATGCTGAGTATACTTACAGTTAAAAAGCAAACTTAGAAAGCAGTTCTACGCACTAGCATAGCACTAATGCAAGAGAAAAAAAAACGTCTTTGTTTACTCCTAGGTTTCGGCGGGCGTGTCACTACATCTGCACTCTGCGTTATTTTGAGATGTGTATCCTGCTGGTCATTGCCATGAGCAGTATTGCCCTGGCTGCTGAGGACCCCGTCTGGCCCGAATCCCCTCGCAACAATGTAAGAAAGTCAACATACATTCATGTACCAATGCTTTTGTTGCATGAAATAAAAAAATGTGTACATGTTATTACAATTCATATTACTTTTGTAATATTATTTTGTATTACTATTTGTACAGCATGTTTATGCAGCTATAATAAACACTTTCAATATCATGTGGAAGTACTTCGGCTTTGGCCAAGTGTACTTAACATGATATTTATTGGATATTTTATGTAATCTCAACTCAGTTTTGATTTGTAAAATTAGCAGCTTAAAATATACCAATAAAACAATAATGTTAGATAATACAATATATGTATAATACTGTATTATCAGTTAATTATAATATTAAAAATAAAATAAATAAATCACACCCCAATTTAAAATTATTGGTTAACTGTGGAAATCATCATACTGTACTTATCCATCCTGTCACTCCTTTCCACTAGCTGGATGCAGCAGCAAATCATTCCCTCTTTCTCTTTGTGCAGATTCTGCGTTATTTCGACTATGTCTTCACAGGAGTGTTCACATTTGAGATGCTGATAAAGGTAAGGCAATGTCGGGAATCAAGAATCCACAACTTCCTTCAGAAGTTTTGAGGCCCAAATGAGGATTAGACACTTTTCATTGCACACTAAGGCCACATTGCACATCCATTTCCCAGGGCTTCACATTTCATAATCACGTTCTCTTCTTCTCTTGTAGATGGTGGATCTGGGGTTGGTCTTGCACCAGGGCTCTTATTTCCGGGACTTGTGGAACATCCTTGACTTTATAGTGGTTAGTGGTGCTCTGGTGGCCTTCGCCTTCACGTAAGTCTCCCTCTCCTCCCCTCTCTTCCCTCCTTGCTCCTCCTTCTCTCTTGCCTCTCTACTGCCTCACTGGTACCTTGGAGTACAGCCCCCCTGTTATTTTTTATTCACCCATGGCTCATCTTTGAGTTCTCTCTGCCTATCCTTTCTCTTATTCTCTCTCTGATTTCTGTTCTTTCAAACTCTCTCACACATTTTCCCTCACTCTCTCAGCCTTTCTCCGTTCTCTTGTCTCCTGTCTTCTCCTCCATTAAACTTTTTTCCTACCTATGCTTACAAATGACCAATCCTCTACAGTTGGCCATTTCCTCTGCTTTTTCTCTCTCATTCAACTTTGCTCCGACAGTCCTGCCATTTCTAAGCCCCTCCACCAACCCCCTATGCCCCAACATGCTAAAAAATAGTATCCCAGCATCCCCTTCCCATCCACCATTTCTTCACCACTGTGGGAGGTGAGGACCACCCTTTGCACCTGTAACCCTTTAGTGCCCAGGGCGTTCTAGAGTTAAATCCCCATGCAAAGCCAGGTCAAGCTGAGCTGGCATCCAAAAACCTCCACACCCTTCTCCACGACAAAGCAGGTACTTTAAACCCTACTTGATCTGCATGACTGTGAGGATAAAATACAGTTACACTTGCGTAACTGGGTTAAGTTAGGACTTAGTTTATGAGACTATGCTGGGTACAAAGCATGAATTATGAGTTTTGGGCTGTCATGCTTTTGCATGGTTGGGGAGAATACAAAGAGAAGCAGACCTTCAGGACTGCAGTCAACGTCAAAAGTAATGTGATATTGCTGTGGTTTGAAGACATACAGTACAATACGTTTATAATGGTAATGCTGTATCCTCTGACACAAATTCTCACACAGGTCATCTGCAGAAATATAAGGCTGTGCTTGATCCTACTTCATGACTTTCAAAATACAATCTGTATTTTCAGGAAACAACCCTGTCTGTGCATACATGTCCCACAAATGTTTAGTTTCTGTGGTCTTGTGTGTGGGTTACACCTGTGTGGGGAAAGGTGGAGGTTCAGATAGTAGTTCTGGCAGACACAAGAAGCATCCTCTCATGGAGACCAAGGTACTCTGGCCGTTGGATATTGTGTTTTCTATCAGAAAAGAATTTACTAGTTATGTTGATCCTGCCACATGTTCACTGTGCAAGTGAGTGACCATTTGTACTTTCCCTCAAAGCAAATCTGCCATGATATGAGCTTAGCACAACTTTAGCTTGCTGTAAATGTCAACATTCTTTGGCATTCTGATGTCTGATACACTAGCCTATTAACCACTTAAGTAAGACATTTGCTTGCCATTTGTGATATTTTCTGTATTTTAGTCATGATTGTTGACATTTTGTGGTTTTGCAGTCCTCTGAAATCATATTCAAACACTCTATCAGGCCCTCCAGTTTCAGCTTGTTGCTTCAAAAAGTGCTTTGTGACTGTGAGGTAATGCACTAGTAATGCAGGGCTGAATACAGCAAATGTTAACTGTCTGGCTTCAGTAAGTTATCATGGCTGTAAGTCCAGTCTGTTTAGGAACGTTAGACCTGTGTGCTTGCTCCTTCGCCATTCATATCGTATGGCATCAGCTTCTTCCTAAATGTATGATGCTTGAGGCCATATGACCAACTTCTATAGACTCTGTCGATGAGGATGGTCTGCATACACACACAATTTCTCCATATCCATGTATATTAAGATGGAAATGGCTAAGTGAGATAAATAATTGAATGCATGCGCATAATGCATTTGATAAACTATACTTGGCTTACCGCCTTAACTCTTGATGACTTTGAGTCATAAGCTGATAAGAAGTTTGCCAAGTGTAAACCAAAGAAAACCCCTCCATTTTGCATTTTCCCAGCATGGTGTCCTCTAACATTGTCCCCTCAGTGCTCCTTTAAACTGTTTTTCCATTCATCTGGAGTTTGGACTGGGTCACTCAGCTTTCAGACTGCCTTAAATCTGTGGAAGCTGAACTGCAGTCAAGCCTAAAATTGTTCATTATAGCCAAAGAAGACTTGAGCAAAATACCCGGCTGTCCTTATTTAGAATTATCTCCCCTTCCTTCTTTGCTCTTTGTCCATCCCATCACCTCTTTCACCACTCATAGCAAGACCCGACATCTCTCTTACTTCTTCATTCTCATCCTTCTGGCCTCAAAAATGTTCATGCAATAGAGTTCTTTCACGTCAACAAGGAATATGAGGAAGAAAAGATCCCACAAACGTATGAAGTTTGCAAAAAAAAAAGCATCTTTTAACCTCATTCTAACCATGCTCATTATAGAGTTACTATGGATTCTTAAAATGTACTGTTACATCTCCCCACAAGGTATTTAAGGGAAAAAAATGGTTGCCTGCTTCTACACTGTAGTTTGTGACCAACAGTATCCATTACCTTGAAGGAAAAATCCACCTTTTAAAAGGATGTCTTGTAATATACTTCACCACTCCAACCCATTTCTTTTTTTTATTTAATGTCCAATGTCCTATGACAGAATTGCACAATGGTAAATTAAGATTATTGTCAATAGATGAATTAGTATCTCTGCCACTTCTCTGGTGGAGTTCTTCATTGATGATTTTGTAGCATCAATGGAAAAATGTCAGCTTTGTTATGCTGAGGGATCTGTTCTGAGTCCTGTTTCAACATGGTCTCACATTGTCTAGGTTTTGTAGCTTATCTGTGGGAATACGAAGTACACACTTTGAATGAAGATTTGGTACTTTAACAAACAAACAAACCTGAGACATTTGGATGTGTTTTTAGCTGAGGCTAAATGTCAGAATGAATTAAAAAAAATACAAAGGACATTTCAACAGTTTGAACACCTACTACTCCTTTGCACAGTACAATGTTACTGATTGCGGGCAAGCATGACGATGAGAAATTGCTTGTCCTATAAAGAAAATATGAACTTGGCAGGTGCTCCAGGGTTCTAGTGGTGGTGCCCCATCTATAAGACTGGCATCTGCTCCGGTCTTTCTCTCTGAGTCATCTTTATTTGTGTGTTTTTTTGCTAACACTCTTTCCCCTAATTTCTAGTTGTGTATGTGGTAAACATAAACCTGTCTGTGTTTCTGTCTGTGTATATATCTGTGTGCTTCTGTCCTTAACTCTGTGTCCTCTGACCTCTTTGTGTTACATATTTATATGTGGGTCAACTTTATATGTGTCTGTATTTCCTCTCTCTTTGACTAAGTCTATACTTCCCAGGGAAATGTTAACTATGGACTAATAAATAGACGGATGCAGTGACAAAATGTTAAAGTCAGGTAAAATCACTGGACAAAAATCTTGAAACCTAAAGTAATCACAGAAAGATTCAAAATAATCAAAGAGCATAGAAAGCACAGCAACTAGATATATTTAAAGAGATTTTTACAAAAATGTTGAAAAGTAAAGTTAATATGAGATAATAATAAACAATAATACCAGAGAGAAAACAAATCTGTACTCATACTGTATGTTAACATAAAGACAAACTCACAAAACAATCAATTATGCCAGTTGGACCAATAAAGTCTGATTTAACTACGATAGGGGTTAACGACACTAATGGCTGATGTGGAGATCCGAGCCAGTCAGAACAGACTCGCACACATCCAGATAGTGCCTTAATTCAATTGGTGGAAATCAAACAGCACTCCAGAAAGGCTCAGCAGTCTCATTGGAGATGTTTATCGCTCCTTTAATCTAATTAGTCTGGTCTGAGGGCTGCTGGTGTCTTGGACCGCTTGTGCCGCTGTCCTGCATGTTTCTGCAGCTGGACTGAGCTTTATGTCCAAACATGCTCCCGACGCAGAGACAGTTGCATATGTAACTGATCGAGTTTGGTTGGCTTAAAGGGATACCTTGACATTTTGAGATTCATCTATGGTTTTGAAAGGGAGTGCTAATTTACAGATTTAAAAAGTTTTGTTATGGACCAAATTGAAATTGTAAACTAGATTTGGAAGATTTTAGTGGAATTAGAATACAATGTAATTAAATGATCAATGCAATTAAGCAATTAATAATAATTAAACCTGTGGTATTTTCCAGCTGAATGACAATACCAGTAATAGCCACTTCCAGAAGCAACATCTGGCCTATAAACCCATCACTAATGAAATGTCAGAGATGAAGGCAGTATTTTGGTGCTGTGTTCTAGTCACGCTTTTAGTCTAGATTTTGAGCATGCCTTAATGTGCATATGTGTAGTAGATTTGGAAACGGTAGTCTATGGGGTGGGAGGGTTGATCTAATAAAAAGCAGGCCTTGTGCTCTCTGTTTTTCTCTCTGTCTCTCATACGGATGTTTTCCCTCGAAATCCCTCCTTTCTCTGTGTCCCATGCGGTTTCTTTCTCCCGCCCTTTGTCTCGCTGTCTCTCACCCCTCTCTCATCTCTCCGTTCGGACCACCAGCAGCGGCGGCGGGTAAAGTTCTCTTTCTTTTTCCTCCTCATTTTCTCCTTCTGCACTCTTAGCGCCTGTTCTTCTGATCACACGTCTTTCCTTTTCATCCATCCCTCATTACAGTTGACTTCTGTACTTGTCTATTCTTCCCTTTTTTCCATTGTTCACCATGGAACAGCTTTGACTCAAACACAACTAAACCTCAAGTTATACTTACACAGATACCATTTGATATTTTGTGCGACTCACAGGTTAATCACAGAAAAATATCATTAGTACAGTAAATGTGAACACAACCTAAATCCCCATAAGGAAACTTCTGGGAAACTTTGGGAAAGACTGGTGAAAATGTGACCAAACTGACACAGACAACTGCACCAAAAAGGAAAGAAAAACAATGCTGTAGAACCTAGGAGTGGTTCTCTCTCACACACACACACACCCACACACACACCCCCATACACATGTGTGCACACTTGCAAGCACAAAGTCTACACGCACACCACCAGCAGTCTACCATCTGGTATAACAGCTGTAAGACACAGGCAGCTGTACACACATCTGCCTTCTACCCTAAGGACCACTGTCAGTGACCTTTGATCTTAATCTCTTCACCCTGATCTTCATACCGGATCTGTGAGAAATTTTGAAAGCAGTAGTAATACTTATTTTTATGAGTTTTTAGTTTTGGGAAGAGTGTTCAGTGCGACTGAAACAAAAGGTTTTTCCTTTTTCCTCACACATGTACCTATAAAACCAAAGTGACTAAGTGCTAAAAAGAAAGAGGTTTGGCTCAGCATTTCAATCAAGAAATGCTCACTAAAATATCTTTGTCTTTGCCTACAAGACAAGATTCCATGCTGTTTGAACAATGCTGTGAAACCAGCTTTTCCTAGTTGTAGTTTAGAGTTGATAGAAATTAACTGGTTGAGTCATCAAAAGAGAGAGTTTGGCTGTTTTATACACATTGTGACACTTCCAAATTGTGAATTATAGCCTACTTAAAGTTTAACGAGTCAGTTTTATCTTTTTTAACTATACAATGGGGAGCATTTCTAAGCTGTCACTTTAACAAGGCTTCCTATAGTCAGCTGCTAACAGAAAATATGGGGTTTGTTTATGTCTCACTGAGACCACGACTAAACTCTCTCTGTAAATGTCTCTGTGTAGAATAGAGTTCTCCATCACTCAAACTGCTGCTTAAGAGAAGAAATATTGCAGCATGGAAAGCAAGGTTTCAATGCAGCATGAATATATTTCACCATTAGCTGGGCATGTGCAAGCCGAGGCTTTAGCCGTCTTTGTAAAGCATTGAAATACATTGCAAAGTATTAAACAAGTGTAGCTACTGGATAGCATTCAGATAGGAATGACATCAGTTGCTCCCATAGCATGTACTGTAGTTGTAAAATACCACCTAACTCTAGCATGTAGCTACAATGCTAACCTCACACTTAGAAATAAGGCTAAAGCGTAATATGATAGCAATGCTGCATGTGTTGCTATCTGTTTAACCCAGACGCAGTTACTCAATTTGAGTTAACTCGGACACATATACCATCAAGGAATGGCTGCCCACTGCCATTTTGGGATCGAGAGGACTAAGCCTGTCATATCCACCTGAACCTGCTGACTCTTTTTATTTGTGTGTGCGTGTGTGTGTGTCTGTGTCTGTTTGTGTTTGTGTTTGTGTACACTTGTGTGTATGTGTGTGTCTGTTTCTGTGTGTTGGTGTGCGTGTGTGTACAAATACAGGGGGAGCAGTAAGGGAAAAGACATCAGCACTATCAAGTCTCTGAGGGTACTGAGAGTGTTACGACCTCTGAAGACCATTAAACGTCTTCCCAAACTCAAGGTATGTTTACGTAGAAAATGTTTGACCTCAGATTAGAGTTACCGTTACTTTTGTGGAAGCACGGGGCACATCTAATAAAAATAAAGGTTTAACAGCAATTGTCATTCTTTGCTTTTCATTTTTCAATGCACACTGAAAAAAATAATTTCAATCCAATGTATTTCTTTCATACAATAACCAACATCTCTTGCTCTGTTGTTCTCTTTCTCAATCCTCAGGCTGTGTTTGACTGTGTGGTGAACTCTCTGAAGAATGTGCTCAACATCCTGATTGTCTACCTACTCTTCATGTTTATCTTTGCTGTGGTGGCTGTGCAGCTCTTCAAGGGACGCTTCTTTTACTGCACTGATGAATCCAAAGAGTTTGAGCGCGATTGCAGGTCAGGAAATACCCAACTGAATTTACCTTGAGCGGTGAAAATGTTTTGGTCACCTTCTTAATATTTCATGCATAATGCTTGCCTCATATGGTTTTTAAACAGTTCAAGTGTTTCTTCTCCTTCCTCTGCATCTTCAGTATCTACTCAGACCCACAAAACTATAGAAATTTGGAAGCAAACCCTCCCCTTTACGTATTGTTCTGATGATATGTGTATTTCAGGGGCGAGTATCTGGTGTATGAACGTGATAACGAAGTGAAGGCGCAGAAGCGGGAGTGGAAGAAGTACGATTTCCACTACGACAACGTGGCTTGGGCCCTACTCACCCTCTTCACTGTGTCTACCGGAGAGGGGTGGCCGCAGTGAGTATACCTGGACATGCGCAGTCACATGCAGCATACATGCTTTCTGACAAGCTATAACCCTCCCTGTTCCCTTCTCTTCCTCTGCAGGGTGCTGAAGCATTCAGTGGATGCGACTTATGAGAACCAGGGCCCGAGCCCGGGGTACCGGATGGAGATGTCCATCTTTTACGTGGTGTACTTCGTGGTCTTCCCCTTCTTCTTCGTCAACATCTTCGTGGCTCTCATCATCATCACCTTCCAGGAGCAAGGAGACAAGATGATGGAGGACTACAGTTTAGAAAAGAATGAGGTGAGGAAAGATTAAGGGAGTGAAGGAGGATGGGGATGGAGAGTATTGGGAGGGTGACCGGAAGGCAGGAAGAGGGAGGACTGTAACTACTGGGTAGAGAAGAAGGGATAGATAGAGAAAAAGAGGGAAGACAGGAGAAGATCATAGCAGGATGAGAACAAAACCTTTTTTTGTACTTTTTTTTTTTTTTACTTTTTTTTTTTTTTTTGCAGAGAGCCTGTATAGACTTTGCCATCAACGCCAGGCCCCTGACACGCCACATGCCTCGGAACAAGCTGAGCTTTCAATACCGAATGTGGGAGTTTGTGGTGTCACCGCCATTTGAGTATACTATCATGGCAATGATCGCGCTCAACACAGTTGTGCTGATGATGAAGGTAAAAGTCTACATGCTACAAACATAGAAACATTAATGCACACATTAACAAACGCATATAAAGAAAACAACATTAACTACTGACTATTGAGTTGCTGAAGTTAACTTATCTCTCTCTTTGTACCTTTATCTCTTGCTGTCTGCCCCTCAGTTACAAAACTTAAACACTCATTAGGTTGGACTTATTCAGATGTTTCTGTGTACACTATTTCCTGTGATAAAAAGATTTTAATGAATATGTCTGACTCTCCATTGGGTGAGTTGAACTGTGTGTCTCTTTATATGTCTTTATACTCCCCCTACTTTCTGTCCCCCCGGCGGTGTGTGTGTGTGTGTGTGTGTGTGTTTGTTTATAGTATGATGGAGCTTCTGATACCTATGAAGCTGTGTTAGCCAACCTGAACATAGTGTTTACCTCCCTCTTCTCCATGGAGTGTGTACTCAAGATCATCGCCTTTGGAGTACTGGTGAGTGTATGTGTGTGTGGGTTTGTGTGTGGTGAGGATGTACTGTTCTACTGTGTCTTTGTAGAAAGTGCTGAAAATCAGTTATTATTACATGGTATCACTGTATCCACGTAGAAAATTAATGGTTACAAGGAAGTGTACAACAGTGAGACAATAAATAAGGCCTCTGACAGACAAAAGCTGAGATTCCCTCAGCTCACAAACTTAACAAGAAAAACACTCCAGAAAGATTTTTAACATTTTATTTAGGACAAAAGAATTAGTGCTTGGCCAACGACCACTGATGACAGCAACACCTAAAATTCAGTGTGGATCCACGGTACCCTGCCCAGGAAAACTGTTCTATGCTGCTCTTAAGAAAAAGTACTTAAAGCTACACTAAGCAATTTTTGGTGAAAACATTAATACTCAATATGCCTGAAAGCCTGATAACCAAAACAATGTGCTAAAAGAGTCTAAGATGTATACAACAATGGATTCGGCAAATTAAATCATGCTCTGTTTCATGTCGTGGAGGTCTTCAACCGCAGCCCCATCCCATTGTTACATTGAGTTACGTTGTCTTTCGTGCATTATTGCTTACATATTTAAGGAGAAACTGGGGGGAAATAATGAGCTATTTTAGGTAAAAAGCAAAGAGGCAAAAGAAATAGGAAACTTCCAGAAGTCAGCAGTAAAGTGTGCAGTCATCGGAGCTGCAGAGGAATGGGAGGGAGGCGGACAAGGGAAAAATGGATAGAAGAGATAGTTCAGGGATGATTCTTGGGAGGAGATACAGGACAGAGGGGGAACGGTAATACAGTAATTAGAAGAACAAGAGTGAATGACAGATAGGTGGTAAAAAGAGAAGCAAAGATTACAGAGGGTGGAGATTAAGCAGGATAGGATTTGAATCTGGGAGAGTGCACTCAAACACACGCTGCATATGCACAATCATACACACAAATAATACCGGGCCTCAGAGAGTGAGTGTGTGTGTGTGTGTGTGTATGTGTGTGTATTTGTCAAGGTGGTTTATTTTAATAGCTGCCTCCCTTGCTCTCTTCCTTTCTCTCCACTTGTCTAATGCACAGTTTGGCTGCAGGCAATATGTAGGAGAGCAAAAGAAGCAGACCTCACTCATCCTCACTATCCCTCTTTCTCTTTGAGTCACTCTACTTTTAAAGCGAAAGTTAAAACATCTATGTATATCTGTGGATAAATGTGTTTGTTCAGATGTATGGATGGAGTTAATTCATTAAATATAGCAGGGGGATTTGATACCCTTTTTATGAAAGCTGAAGGAATTCAGTGTGACTGTTGATTTGGTTTATGACGCACAGCGATATACAGTATGCTTGTTTGATGGCTGGTGTAGTGTTCTGATGCAGTACAGGTTGTCCCTAGCTTGTCTGCTGGCATCCATCCAACATGTCGTCACAGATGGTCCATTTGTCTTATCTAATTTCTTTCCTGTTCCTGTCGGACACTGACATGTCTGTTTTCACTTTCTTGTTCTCTTTCTCTTTCTGTCTGACTTTTATTCTCTCTCTGTCTTGCTCTTTCTTTCTCTCATTGTCTCGCTCTTTACCTCTCATTCTCTTTCCGCATTTTACACTTGCTCTTTTTCATTTTAATATTACTTCAATCCTGCCATATCCTTTTTCCTTGTTATTTCCTATGTGGTCTGTCAATGCTCCATCTCCTTGCATCACTCATTTCTGTCAATATTTTATCTGTCTTTTCCTTTCTATCCCTGCCACATCCATGTTCTTCTACATTTTACTGTCTCACTCTCTTTACATGTCACCTCATCACCCTCTCACCTTCCCTATTTCCACCTCCTCCTCCCTCTGTCTTCTCTATTCCTCTTCCCCCTCTCTCTCTCTCTTCTCTTTCTTCTCTTTTTTTGTTCACAGAATTATTTCAAAGATGCCTGGAATATTTTTGACTGTGTGACAGTTCTGGGCAGCATTACTGACATCCTGGTCACCGAGCTTGGGGTAAGTAGCAGGATCTGAGGCATTTGTGTGCAGATGTGTAGGTTTGTGAGATCTGTACTGAGGAGTCAAGACTGTAAACAGACAGAGATGATATTGTATTAGCAATGTTTGTTGAGTATATGTTTGTTGAGCAAGTGACTATTTGTTAGGTGAGCTTCAGCATGTGTCTATGGGCTTTGTACGTCTGTCACACTGTATGAAAAACATACAGTAGACAAGACAAGGAGTTAGGGGAGAGCATGAGTTAGAGGCCACTGTTGAGTCTTGCGTTGCTCAGTCATGCATGAACATCTCTTGAAAGTCTTATATAATTGTCCCAGTTGGTGGGACGAGGAGAGACTCCAGCTAGCCAGGACTGAGCCACGGACACAAGGCAGGAAGCATGCTGGTGCTTTGTAGTGAGCCAGTGAACAGCTTCTGCAAGCAACCTAATAGCCAATCAAATTATCAGATTGCATCTCAGGTGGCCAATAGAGGCTTTGCAATTGCATCAGACATCTGTTAGTAACTACAGCGGAAGTCTTGAAGGTCCATTGGACATCTGACTGTGCACAAACGATTAAAACAACTGGACTAGAAAAGAAATATCTGAAAGATAAAAGTTATCTTTAACATCGTAGTTAAAAGTGAGTGGTCTGATTAGCTAGATTCTGTGTCCAGAGTTACATTATTGCTACACAGTGCACTAAACTGCATGAGCTACTGATGATAAGATGGCCAGGCAGTTTGGTGAGCTACCTAAGCAACAACATGATATTTACATGTTCTCTGACCACATTATCTGGCTTGGTAAGATATATTATGATGATTACACTGCCTGAAGTTGCTTTACCTATTACCACCTGAAAGCTCTATATAGGGCAAATTGAAACACAAACTGAGAACCAGTCAAAAAACAAAGGTTATTTTATTTGCCAGAATGAGGTAGCATATGGCCATGAAATGTTGATATGTGCGCTAGTCTGTATGTGTAAGTACATATATCTGGGGAGACTGTCATTTTTTTAATTTAGAAATGATTCTACAGGTGTGTTCAGACACAACATGAGTCAATTGTTTGTTAGCTTAGAGCTAACATCTAATCAATTGGTATACTGGCTGTTTTAACGCAAGGTGAAAATGTGTTTGTGTTCCGTCTAAACACACTTGCAGTATTGAACTGCAGAATTACAGGTAGACCTGGTAGGAATGGAATACATAAACTGTATTTAAGAGATGTATCAACCTCTTGGATATCTTTTGATCCAAAGCAGTTCAAAAGGTATACCAGGTAATGACAAAAGTCAAATTTGTACAGTATTTGCTCAACCATATAGAGCTGCACAGCCATTATCAAGCGCTGTGACCTACACACTTTACCTACCAGTTCTGTCTGAGGAAGCAAGAGATACCAATGATTCAAGCCCTCTCAGCACTTAAATTGATGCTCCAGATTCTAGTAAATACTTCACTGACTGGTTGGTCTTTATATTGGTATACAGTCATGTTTATTTATTTAGAATCCATTTTTCCAACAATCCCCTGCTGTCTTGATCCTTGGTATCCCTGCTACATATATGGATGTACAAAATCTGCAGACAGAAACCTGCTGCTGTGCTAACTTGTCTCTGTAATGACTGTTGATTTCTTTCTTGTTTTTATCTTTTTACATGCTTTCTTTAAATCGTCCACAAACTTAACGACGATCTACCGTAATCTACTACGCCCCACCCCCTTCTCCCCCCAACACCTACTACTTCCTGCAATTCCGTCCAATCAAAATGCACTATGAATCCTCTGTGTCCACCCATGACAACCGGCTTGGTCAATCTCTCTGGTTGTTCTTCAAACCAACCAAAAATCCAAAAATTTGCCGCTATAAACCATATGTCTGCAACATCCACATGTAGATGGTTTGTAATTTTTTGGAGATCTTTTTTTACTGCATCTGTTTAAACTGCATCCCAGCCAATGGTATAGCTGTGAAATGTGCATGTTTTGCTTGACCCCCACTGCCCACAACCCTCAACTCTGAGTGAGCTCTAAATTTGTAAAAAAAAATTATTTTGTTGCCAAGTTTATTAACCTCTTTACCAGTCACTGTATCAATTCATATATTTTATACAGCTGTAATCCTACCCTCACTGTACATCCTTTATTGAGAACTAGTGTTCAGTTTGTAAAGGACTGGATTGTATAAATTGGAATAGATTGCTACATCTATCCGTTGATATTAGCCATCCATTGTATGCAGCACATACATAGACACATACACACCCACACATATGACAGTGACTGGGAGAGTGTTTCCAGTAACGACAGAGTGAATCCAAAGCTTTGCCCCTGGCAGAGAGAACAAGTGATGCATGCTGCCCCTTGCATGTCTTTGGCAGGAACCCTTTATTCTCACACACGTACACCGAGCAATGTAATACATGCTGTATTGTAGATGGAACCTGCATGTGCCTGCTGCCAGTCCCGTTTGACTCAAACGGTTTGAGCACTTCAAGTCTCACTTCAATTGCACTTGAACTGCAATCTTTCGTTTTTTACTGTTGTACATGGTTGAAGAACTCTGTATTACAATTTTCACATAAATTGATGATGATAATTTGTGATTTCTTGAAATAAAACAAATAAAAATTAATAATCTTTCTATTCAAATCAGTTTTACTTGCCACATAGAGGTCTCAGCTCAACTTTAATACACAGTTTGTAAGGCACATAATCATACTGATGAGATGGAAAATATATGAACTTAGAGAAATTCACATAAGATATAATGACCTTAGTTGGTCCTTCAACCACCCTCTTGCTCTTATGTTGCTGTGACATCACTACAGAATGTCACATGACTTTGGCAGCCAATCCTATTGGATGATGCATCAGCTGCCTTTAGCTTTACTGGTTTGCCTGGTATTAGTGCACATCTGCATGCTGTGGGCTTGCTTCATTTTGAAATATTGCATATTTTGCCTTGAGAGAATTAGTGCATTTGGTTGTCTTTCCAAGGAAACGTCCTGACATCCCTGCACTTTAACTACTCACCATTCCTACCACAATTACTATACGTAACCCAATTGGATGAAACTAGTTAGATTTGGATGATTTCCTTTCCCCTGTGTTGTTTTGTTTGGTTTTGCCTAACTTAATGGACATGAAAAGCTTGTTGGAGCCTTGCTGATTTGAGTTTGGTTTGCTTTGACTTGTTTGGCTCCTGATTCTTTTATTTGTATTGAGTTTGAATCTCCCTCAGTTTGAGTTTGACTGTTTTTTCTCTCATTTTATACGTTTTGGTTGTCTAAGGAAAATTGTTTGCACACTCTGCACTACAACTAACTATTCTTTCCCTTTATTCCAACCCCAAATCCTTCTATCCTCCTTTCCCTTTTTCTTTACTTTCCTATCTTCAACTTTCAATCCTAATCCATTCTACACTCCCCCTCTCTGTCTGTCTCTCTCTCTTTCTGTCTCCCTTTCTCTGTGGTTATGTTGTGGCTGTACTGTAGAATAATTTCATCAACCTAAGTTTCCTGAGGCTGTTCAGGGCAGCTCGTCTCATCAAGCTGCTGAGACAGGGAGAAACCATCCGCATCTTGCTCTGGACCTTCGTTCAGTCATTCAAGGTTTACACTCAAATATACAGCTTAACACACACAGAAATCATATGCATTCATATTTGTAGATTTTTACAAAAATACACATATTCAGTATTGTGTGTTTATACATAATGATGTCTAGGTGCAGTCCCATTATCATGCACAGTGCACTTATATGTATCAAACTTAATACCAAATGATTAATGTGTCTCTCCTCAGGCACTGCCTTATGTCTGCCTCCTCATTGCCATGCTGTTCTTCATTTACGCCATCATTGGGATGCAGGTGGGTGAGAGCCTCAAGCTAAAAATTGTTATAGTGCTTTTGGGATACATTAAATATATTTTATAGGATAATGATGAGGAGGAGCAGGAGGAGGTAGAGAAGGAGAATGAGGATGATGATAATGGATGAAGGATTTGGTGCATAACGGGAGGAGGAGGAGGATTATGGAAGTGGTGGCTATGGCGTGTGTGCAGTAGGTTTTAGAATGTTAAAGGCCAGAGACGTCACTGATGAGCAACTATAGTTTGTTTTTCAGTGTTAACATTATGATTGTATTCAACAGCTGTTTGGGAATATTGCTATTGGAGATGAAGAAGAAGTAGACAGTGCCATCAACGAACACAACAACTTCAGGACCTTCGTACAGGCTCTCATGCTTCTCTTCAGGTGTGTGTGTGTGTGTGTGTGTGTGTGTGCGAGAACGTGTGTGTGCGTGAATCTGTATACACAGTGTTTATTTGCTTTATTTGAAAATCATTATTATCTTCTAAACAAATTATAGAATTTTTGAAGAACTGTCTGAAACCTGTTACAGTTTTGGCAGACTTTATACTTATAATAATAGTTTTTGTGTGTTTTAGGAGTGCAACAGGAGAGGCATGGCACGAGATCATGTTGTCGTGTCTGGGGAATAAGACGTGTGACCCCCTGTCAGGGAATACAGACCCAGAGTGTGGCAGCCAGTTTGCCTACCTCTACTTTGTCTCCTTCATCTTCTTCTGTTCATTCTTGGTGAGTACATACTACATAATCCATCACCCTATTGTGTTTTATGAGAAAGCCCTGTTATGTCAATGTAGCATCTTCTGGCAAGGTATTCCAAATCCCAAGAGTCCAGATGGGAAAGTCCCACTCATTTTGTCTTTAGTCTAAACAAAGAACTGACCAGATATGTCCTTACTGAGTGTCTCAGGTTGTTCTGCAGCTCTTAGTTACAGCTCGGTTCATGTGCGTGTTCATGTGTGCACGTGTGTAGATGCTGAATCTGTTTGTAGCCGTCATCATGGACAACTTTGAGTACCTGACTAGAGATTCATCCATACTGGGACCTCACCACCTGGATGAGTATGTCAGGATATGGGCCGAGTATGATCCTGCTGCTTGGTGAGTGGTAATGTGCACGCACTCAGGTGCACATACATATATATATATACACACACACACACACATACGTACACACAATGGTAATTTGGCAGGCCTTGGCGCTGACACGATACACCTTTTATGATTACCTAATGACAAAGTGAAGTGAAAACAAAAGTTATATCCATAAATGTATCACATTTCTGGTTATGTTTGCACCAGTAGTCCATATAAAACCACAAAGACATTGTGCACACATGTGCAAACATGTGCTTGTTTTAATATTCTTGTTCACACAGAGCCCAAGCAATGATATCAATAACTTCTCAACGATGCTATAACTGTTTTCTTTATTGTGTAAAACACCAGCACAAGGTGTTTCAAATGGTCTAGAAGTAGACCATAAATGAACAAAGCCCAGTTATCAACTGATTAGTAGAGCAGAATTTTCTAGTGAGAGAGCTGCAAGGGGGCTGTAACGGATATGAGTATAACCTCATCAGGCATCTGGTTATCTCTCTCACACCGTACAACCCCTCCCTCCTCCTCCCCTTCCTCCTCTTATCTGTAAACTG
Organism: Macquaria ambigua; assembly: GCA_008360985.2. NCBI lineage: Eukaryota > Metazoa > Chordata > Actinopteri > Centrarchiformes > Percichthyidae > Macquaria > Macquaria ambigua. Next base: position 82,031 of record VMKM01001750.1, on the reverse strand, counting down.
TCCTGAAATACCAAATAACCCAAATGTCCCAAACCTTTTCCCTCTTCTGGAATCTGCATACTGCTAAAAAACTAAAAATGTGGCAACGTCTACACTCCAAACAAAGCTCCCCTGTCCAACTCTGTAGTCTAAATGTCTACTGTAGACATGCTACGTTTTATAGTATCTGTATTCCAGTGCCTGTGTGTTGCCCTCTTGCTGTCCTGTAGACTGCACATAGACTGCTCTAAACAGGGAAATTGGGAAAGAAAAGGAAAGGGAGAAGAAATAAGAGGATGGAAGGCATGATCGAATTCACAGGAAAGATAGATAAAAGATTGAAATGAGGTTGAAAATGGTGATAAATGTAAAGTGAAAAATGTAAGAGAGAAATTTAAATAGTTGATTGCAGGTTATCAAAGGCTAAACTCTATGGTTTGTATACCTTAGAAATCATAGGATTTTTAGAAATGTATAAAATTGTATCTTTACAGTATGCAGCAAAGATAGCCAGTTACGTTTGCTGCGTATTGTGAGAAAATTCCCTTTCTTGAAACTAACATGCTATTTTCAACCCCACCTTACTGACTATGACATGGACACCACTGCACAGGAAAAAGAAGACACATGGCTGACACTGAACACATATTTAAGAGGGAGGGGATCTGCACACCACAAGTAGCTATTAAGCATTTAGCTGTTTACAAAGTACATGCTTTTCTACTCTGTTTGCAATTCCTTAATTACATTGCGCACACATCCAGTTAGGGGTTGGACCAGAGAGAGGAAGGAAAGGGCTGTCGAACTAAGGACGAGAAATATAAGAAAGAAAAAACAACAGAATAAAGGACAATTTTAGAAAACTGTATTGGCAGTGCTAAGAACCACATTTAACAATGTGTGGCATGCAGTGAAGTGTGTAGAGTGTGAGTAGAGTTTGCATAGGTGCATTCAGGTGTATATGTGTCTACAGAGTCTGTAATTTACAGTAAACATATTGTAAAGTATTTTCAGATACTGTGTACTTGTAAATCTTGTGCTCTTCCTCCCAATGTTCTTTCTTCTGTCTGGGTGTGTGTGTGTGTTTTTCCTGTGTGTACGCGTGTGTTTCTTAACTCCCCTGTATTCTTCTTGCAGTGGGCGCATTCATTATAAGGACATGTACAGTTTATTACGAGTTATCGACCCGCCTCTCGGCTTAGGCAAGAAATGCCCCCATAGGGTGGCCTGCAAGGTTTGACTTCCATTCAAACAAAATCTCTCAACCACACTTGCTAGCCACAGCATCCAGGAATGGAGTGAATGCCGCTTTATATATTTTTTCCTTTTTCATTTCAATTTTACAACTTCTTTTCCACCATTATCGACTTGCATTCTGAACTGCTGAGAGAATGTGCGGGACAATGCAGACACCCAGAGAAGCATGTGAAATGCACTTAGTGAAATGGAAAAAAAAATAATCCACATTAAAACGTTTTACCACATTGTAAAATAAATCTTGTTTTTTTTCTTGTTTTTTTTTTTTTGAATATTCTTTTCTTTTGCTTGCTGTGGAGCCATGGCTATAATGTAGCAAGCTACGGTTGCCCACTGTAGTGTTGCATTGTTCTTTCTGGTTTTTGGGGGTTGGGGGAAAGACAGAAACTGCATTGACACCCCTTCCTCTTCCTCCCCTCTCTCCTCATCCGAGCAGGAGCAGCTTGGTGCCTGCTGTCAAGCTCTGCCCTGCTCTTCTGTGCAAACACACACAATCACACACACACACACACACACACACACACACACACATATATATATATATATTTATCTTTGTCCTGCTTGCACAGAATTGTCTATTGATACTAGAACATTTACTTCTCAAATTCCAATCCTAATCTTCCTCCTGTTGTCTCCCTTCCCTCTGTCATTTACTCCCTCTTTTTTTTTGACATGACAAATTGTTAGATAGTACTGTAGCTCATAGAGAAGCCACACGGCCACGGTCTCTCCAAATCAGCCCAATAACCTTGTCTTTCTGTTTTGTTCTTTTACTTTGTTTTGGTCTTTATCCCTCTGTCTCCCCTTTTCTCTCTCAATCTCTGACACTGTGATCCTCTTCTCTCTTTTCAACTCTATCCTCTAATCAATCATCTCCTCAATCCCTCTCTCGCTGCATATGTTTTCTCCCACTTCCTCTCCTCTTCTCTCTCTCCCTCTCTCAATATCTCCATCTCTCTCTTTTTTGTGCTTTTGTTAACGGGGTGGTGGCACTGGCTGATGATGCAGTGGCAGGATCAGTTGCAGGGAAATGTATGACATGCTGAGGCACATGTGTCCTCCACTAGGCCTCGGGAAGAGGTGTCCAGCACGGGTGGCCTACAAGGTCAGAAAGGACCCCATCTTCACCCGAGTCTGCTATGGGTGTCGGGGGGTTTTGGGGTGTCCAGGAGGGAGGGGCCAGGGATATAACCGCTCAACGTGGTGTAAACTTTAGTGTCGTTGTTTCTTTGGTTCTGTTTCTGTTTTTTTTTTTTTCGTGGAAAGTGGGGGTGGGCTGGTTGGTGTTGTGGCGTTGTGTGGTGGTGTGGGATTGGTGGGTGGAGGTAGCAAGACAATTAGGGTTAGGATTAGGCGGGGTGTGTATCCACAGGAGGGGACGAGAAGAGGGACCTTCTCAGCTCGTTTGCACCGTGTATGATGGACAGACAGCCTCACTTTCACAAACACGCAAAAGCCACGCACATTATAATCAATAGTGTGATATTATACTTCAGGTAATGTGATGGTAGTAAGTGTATACATGTATGCAATTATTTAAACATCTAAGTACAAAAAACATTACAGATATGAATTAAGTAGACAAACATTTCACTTATGTAGACACTGCTAAACACACACACTCTTACACAGAAACATGCGTGTGCAGCAGGGCTTGGAAGGTCCACTAGACTTACGTCCTCTGACTCGTTCCGTCCTGTGGATGGGGCAAACACAAACACACAAACACACACAGAATTAAGTCATATCAACCTACACATAGATATTATCTGTTATTTCTAATGGTAGAGAGAGCAGAAGGGCTTGTGTCAGTGATGTGTTTTCCTCAGAGAGCCTTTGGTTGCCATACAGAAGCAGTTCTTTTTTTGTCACCCTTCATGTAGCAGCTCCAAGCCCCCAAGCAGCCTTTTCTATCTGCAAGTCCAATCTTCTCTTTGTCCTTTGGTTCTGTCGTCAATGCAGTTCTATTCTGTTTCCAGCCCCCCTCATCTCTGCATATTGCTCCCCTCCCCACACATATACACTCCCACACCTGCCCTCTGCATGGCCGATAACCACCACCACCACCACCAACCCCATGCACAGACCCCTGTCTGTAATATAATCAGCACAGACACAATTAATCTTACAGAAATTGTTATCAGAATAGAAATATGCAGAATGATAACAACAAATTTACCTTTATGTCACCGCACGTTCCTGTAACACCTCTTGTGATCAACGTGACAGATCATGAAACATCATTGGCAGATCACTGTGAGCCTCAGGGGGCAGCCGGCCAAACAGCCTGTAGGCACAGGAGATCACTCCATCGCTAACCATTGCTTTATCCAACTCCCTTCTCCTTCTCCAGCAGACCTGGGGCAAATAGTACGGATGTTTTATGCTATTTACAGCTCCATATGGGTGGGGCTTAAATATAAGTGCAATTTATAATGTGTCAAAGAGGTTGTCAGTCAACTCATTTTCATAGACTGGTTTCCTTTACAGTCTAAGGTTATTGTCCTATAAAGAAATCTCCATCTATCTATCTTCACTTGATTACACTAATAAGAAAGAAATTAAGATTGCCACCTGTGTGGACTAAAATGTATTATTTGACCCAGGTTTTTGCACCTCTAGCTCTGTCTCTTTCTCAGTAAATCATGTTTTTATTTTTAACCCCAACCTTACATTAGATGCTCTCTTTCTCTCCTCATCCTTTTGGTTTTACCCTCAAACATTTTTCCTAAAAGCCTCCTCCCTGAACTAAAAGATAGACCCTCAATCCCCCCCGCCCAACAACCTAACATGCTTTACATGCATGGTTTTGGCAAAACTTCCCCGACATCTTAATCTGATCTGCCCATTGATAATTACTACTGTCGCCATCTCTGTGTTTATGCCTTACCTCCCCTACCACTTTCCCTAAACACCGTGCCAATGAGAGAAATCCAAACCTTACCTTTGACCTTCCAACCAGTCCACAGAACAATGACCCATCTAGCTCCACTGCTTTAACCTACAATCTTCTCTGTCCTGAAGAGAGACAGCAGAGCCTTCAGGCAGGACCGCTTTCTTACAGACACAGCCAACTATGTGTGGTGATGTTTCTTTCTTTTTTTTCTATTTTTGGTCACTTTTTCTCTTTACATGCTCCAGCTCATAACCTATTAGCCTATAGATTTTGATTTCTCTATCATCTCTTTCCCTTAAGCTTTCCCTTTCAACTCTTATTATATCTATTTTCTGGCAGAAGAAATATTTCTTTTCATCTCATATTTCCTACATATACCTGGATTGTGTTCACCTGAACAATCATTTAGCATCTTAACACCAAAACAACACTTTCATGGTGGCCATTTTTTTTGTTTCTTCTTCTTTCTTTTTCCACAGAATGCTGCTCTCTCTCACCTATTAACCCTCTAAGTCTGTGCCCATTTGTCACACATTAGACATCAGATAATTAGCGATAGAACTAGTTGCTCTATCATTTCAGCCTAGCGCCATCATCTACAAATTTTCTTATTCCCTCCAATAACAGCCACGTTAAAACAACCCACAAACTCATTTTAATGTCGCCAACAGAGGATGCTTTCTGTGTACGGCTGCGCAGCTGCTTGTCCTGTGAGGCATATTGCGTGTGCATCGCATGCCGCATGGTGGTGGGATGTGCAAGAAGGGTTTGGGGGAATAGAGATTTAAAAAAACTTTTGAAGGATGGATTAAACGAGAGGATTAATTGGGATGTAAGGGGAGGCATGATATGCTGCATGTCTGGGTTGTCGCCGTCTTCTGTCACAAAACACACACGAACATCACTCTGTCATCTGTGAGTTGGTGTGTCTTTGTATTGTCTGTTTCAATTTTAAACCAACAAGACCTATAAAGGATCAAACCAATAAACGAAAACCAAAGTGTTCCCCTTCCTTAGATTGGTCCCTTGGTTGTTTTTGGTTTATTGGTTTATCACCTGGTCTCTGTTGTTTTCACTGTGAACCTCCAAACCCCTAGGGGGAGCTCTGGATAGTAGTAGCTGCTGCTCAGCCTGTCTTCTTCATTGAAGGCTCAAGGTTGCCAGTTTAACCAACCTGTGAGGTCATTTGGATGTCAACATACATAGATAACATTATGGTTATGAAATAAATTAATATATAAGTCAAGGGATGAATCTGAAAAAAATTCTTCATTTAATACCTATGCACTCACAGGTTCTTTCATATCACAAAACAAATTAAAATCTGTGAATTCCTACATGTGAATTTGTTGTCACAGCAGCACTGAAAATCAAGTATGCCTAATTTGACACTGTAGCTGAGTCTGAGCCATTTGTTACAGGGAGACAGACAGAGTCAGAGCCTGCTACAGATGCTATGCACAGCTTCTTCAACCTCCTTTACCCAAACCCCTCCCTTCTCCCCGGTCCCCCTCCCCATCCTGCCCCCAACTCAATGCCCCTCCCCCTTGTCACCTGGAGGTTCCACATACATGCACATACACTTACTTCCCGATTTTCTCACTGCTCACCCTGATTGGCTCCCCCACAGAGACTGCTCCGTATGGATCTGCCTGTGGCCGACGACAACACGGTCCACTTCAACTCCACTCTCATGGCCTTGATCCGCACAGCGCTGGACATCAAGATCGCCAAGGGTACGGAAGGTTTGGAATCCCTCTTACCTCCTTTACTCCAATTTTCACATGCTTTCTTCTCCTTTTTCTTATTCTCCCCGTAGTGCTAGCGCTGTCTGAACCCAGAAACCTTCAGCTCTTCCTGATGCTTCTCCTACTGTAGCTTAAGTATAATGTGCTTTCTATGGCGCTAGATGCTGTGTGTGTAGTGTGTTGCTTATTTGTGTGTGAGGCTGAAGGTTGAGATACTGTGGAATCGAGGTTCTGTCACTTCATCTTGAAAACTGAATCACCCGTATACAGTTTTCAGTGCAGTTATAATTTCATCAAATCTATTATCATTACCTTACTAATAAAAATACATGTCTTCTGTTTGTCTTTGTTTTCATGTTTGTATGTCCTCTCTTATACCTTTTTGTATCAATCTGAATGGGTACAAATGGTTTGTGTCCACTTTGTGTGTATGGGGAAATTCTTTTGTACATTTCTGTGTGTGCATGTTGATGTGTCTGAATTTATGTGTACTTGGGGATGGATGTCTGTGTATCTATATATGTGCGTATGTATCTGTATGTGTGCACACGTGTGTTTGTTGAACCTGCTTAGGTGGTATTGACAAGCACCAGATGGATGCAGAGCTGAGGAAAGAGATGATGGCGATCTGGCCCAACCTCTCCCAGAAGACTCTGGATTTGCTGGTTACACCACACAAGTGTAAGTTGCAGAGTGTGGGTGCAGGCGCAGCAATGTGGCTTGGATGCAGCCACCCTGTGCCGCCCAGTGCTCCAACGTTGTTTCTCTTCACGCCACCTGAGGACCGCTTATCCCAGCCAGTCTCTCTCACTGCTGCACCCTCTGATACAGCTGGCACATTAACCCCGCACAACCGCACCCACATACCTCAGGCTATATGGACGCAAAACAACTACACACACACGCACACGCACACACACACATACACACACACACACACACACACACACACACACACACACACACACACACACACACACACACAAAATACCCTAACTCCTGTCATGTCTTTCAGCTACAGATATCACACTCACCAGAATAGATACCACCACAAGTCCCACACCCCAACACCTCCCCCTCTCTGTGCCTGAGATCAGAGGGTGCCTCACTATAGATCAACTCTCTATAGACGTCTTTTCACTTCAGGGAGTCAGTACACTACATGGCTGGCTGTGCTTGATAGAAAATACTGTATATTTTTACTGAGAACAAATGTGCAGGTGCTAACTCACTAGTGGAATAATACAGTAATTGCTTTAGTTTGTGAAATGCATGAGATTTGCTATCAAAATAGCTAGGTGCTATGAAACGTATTATGTATTTAGCATTACATTTGCAACCAAGTCCAAAGAAGTCTTTTACAGTCTCAATCAGATATAACAGATTTTATTTGATGTATTTTGTTTTATTTTTTAATGACTTGGTTGAATTTGTGTTGATTCCTGCGATCACATGATTGCAGATTCCTGGAGCGACTGAATTTTGTTTGATCTATATCACAATGAGATGCTTTCATTACAAGATTTTACCTGTGACAAATATAAATGCTATATAGAGTTAAACTAAAGATAAAAAAAGATACAGTTAAAAAAAAAATCTCTATGTGAAAAGACTATTTGCTCGATGTTCATGTGTGTGTGTGTGTGTGTGTGTGTGTGTGTGTGTGTGTGAGAGTCCTGTTTGTGTGCATGCCTCACCCCTTTCTACCATTCCTCGCGCTCAGGGTCCATACCAAAAGGTCTAATCTTGCAGGGTAACTTGTCATTCTCTCAGCAGCGACAGACCTGACAGTGGGGAAAATCTACGCTGCCATGATGATCATGGAGTACTACCGGCAGAGCAAGATCAAGCGCTCGCAGGCTCTTCGTGATGAGCAGGTACTGCTGTCTCAAGGAGAATAACACTCGGCTCTATGTGCATCCGACCCTTTAAAGTTCAAGGCAGACTGACGCACTGAAATCAAGGCTGCAGGGCTGTAGTCCCATTCATATAAGCCTGGGCTGTGACAACCTCTGTCCAGATCCAGGGAGGAGTCCTCATTCATTTACCTAAAAGGGGCATACTTTATGAGCAGAATAACGTAACAATCTAATGCAATCTCCTATCTCCTATATGCAATGCTCCTTCTCTAACAGCAATAACAGTGCTGCCATCTGCTGGGCAAAGTTTGTTACTTCTTGCTTTTACAGTAATTGTAGCATTGACATTATGCACAGTATAATGCAAACATAGTTCATGAGGAGAAGTTTAAATTTAAAATGCTAATTAAGTAGATGATTTATAGCATTGTGTTGCGGTTATTTAGCAGTTTACATACCTGAGACTGCAGGGTTTAGTTTTAAGTAGGCTGAAGTGTTGTCACAGCCCCTAAGGTGCCCATGTCTCAACATCATGGGAGCCCTTATAATAGCTCCTTTTGCTGAGCTCGATTCTCTCCTGTGTCGACTGCTTGTAAAGATACTGTACCTCCTCACTCCCCATCACCCATGCTTGTAACCTTGGACTGTTCAATTTGCATTATGATATTGCTGCACCCTACTCTGCTGTTCATGCTGTCCCTTGTTAAACGGGAAAACGCTTTCAATGACAAAGCTGACCACCCTACACAATAATTCTGCTGTATTTCATCTTACAGATTGAGATCATAAGATGATATCTTATAACAACTGAATGGTCCTTAATAGGTTTATGCAGCCAGCTTGGACCATACACATTTGGAGAGCTGCATGCTTCTGAGGACACTCATCAACCTGATTCTTCATTGCACGTGTTGAGATACTTTCAATGTCTCTCAAACATCAGCAAACCTCCTTCACCTCTCTTTTTGCTTTCTCATTCACTTTTTTCCCTCCTCCCTCCTTCACAGTCCTCTGGCCACACGCAAACGCTCTGCACTCGACCCATTGATTTACTTACTCCACTTCTTTTCTTCCTTCGTTTCCCAACACATACTGTACATCATCTCCTCTCCCCAGTCCACCTGCCACATTGTAGGCTGCTCCCTGTCTTGACTGGGGCAGCAGTGTTTCATGATCCAAAAATGTCATTAGTGCAGATACCATCACGCCACAATCTAAAAGTGTTAAGTGTGCTTTACATTTAGTACTTTACATTGTATTTAGTGTTTGCACACGTAGGCGGGAGGTGTGCCACGGTTTGGATTTGAATAAAGGTAGAGAGAACAAAAAAAATACAATTAAAATTACAAAGCTAGAAAATTTGAAATTTTGAATGTGAAACATAACATTTGACGTTTTTTTCCCATCTAGCTTGCATGTGTTAACAGGTTAATTACCACTTTGAAATTGTGAAAGGTGGTTATTAGGTAGTACTGTTGAAACTTATTAAATGGATGACTAATAAATGAATGAAAATGAATGTAGCATTTGTCCCATCATGCATTTCACCTGCTGTATGTTCCCCTTCACAGGATTGTTGCAGTGTTTATCTGCCATGATGTCCTCCATCCCTCCTTTGAACGAAGCCCCTCTTTTATTGCTCCCCTCTTTGTCAATTCCAATTCCACTGCTGTGGAAACATGTTTTCTTCTGGGTTTTTTTTTTTTTTTTTGGAAATGTATTTTCTTCCGCCTTGTCTTACAACATTACAGTATTTAGATCTATCATCAGATAAAACCCAGAATGATTACTGATCATATACCCTTGATCCTACCCTAAGCTTCAGAGTGGGTGAATTTCACTTCCTTATTGGACCTTATAAAGCACTCTAATGGTTCGAGTCCTGGACCCGGATGCCTCACAGGGTTGCCAGGTCCCAGAATGCACTCTGAATCCACTTACCTCTTTCTACTGCTACCTGCTGAGCATCAGTTGCTCAAGAGTCCCTCCCCCCATTTATTCCTCTTCCATTACCTCTTTTGCCTCGCCTCGCTTCAGCCGACAGACCCCGCTCTCTGCATCCCCTCTGTTCCTGCTCTGCCCCCTTTCCCTCCATTTCCCTGTCAGTCTGCCTGATAGCTGGCGACGGCCATGTTGTATATCTCACACAGAATCGAACGCCATTACTGTTTCAGCGCGTGGAGCCACCTTCCCCCACCCAGGATGGGGGTCCGGGACTTAACAACGCCCTCCCTCCACCTGAGACAACAGAGACTGGCAACAGCCTGTGAGTTGGATGTTGTTGATATGTTTTACTTTACAGGAGGTGGTTTGTTTAAAGCAGACGTTAAGGAAGATGTGTCTGTGATGGTGTGCGTGTGCGTGTCATAGGCCGGTGGAGGGGGGGGTCCCGGAGAGCCATTCATGGGTGACGGCTCGTGCTCAGGAGATGTCCCAGAAGGTTGGCAGCTGGAGCCCTGAGGGACACCCTGAGGATGGCCTGGGAAGCATGACCAACTCTCAGGTAGAAAGCTCATACAGACACGAGGACCACACACCTAACAGCACACACACACACACACACACACACACACACACACACACACACACACGCTATACGAATAAAATTCATCTTTGTCGCACACCAAGTTTGTGTGAACAAGTATTCAATCACATGATCCATTCAACATTTGTTTTTACTTTCATGTCATTGCTACCAATTGAACTCCCAAAGAACCATTGAGAACACTTAAACGGTAAAATGAACTATGATTTTTATGCAGATACAGATAGCAATTCCATCTCCACTGAAAGCAGTGTCCCTCTTATTCATAGCCCCTAAAGGCATAAGGACATCAGGTTTGTGTTCCCCTTCATTAAAGTAGAAATACAGCAACCTATTGTTGATCAGGGCATCAACTTGCTTCTTGTTTCATGTTTTTACACTCCATTACAGTCCAATCAGTATCATCAATATTATCGTATGCTTGTGGTTTAGGGTGAAAATAAACAACATTCTTCTTAAATACTGCATGTACTGTATAATCTGAAGCCACCTTGGCACAAAATAGAGAAGTTCAGAGCTCATACTGTCCCATCTTTACTTCCTTGTTGCCTTTATTATTTCTACTCAGTAGGTCATTTTCATTTCCTGCGATCTCTCTTACCTCGATTCTTCAGTTAGCATTGACATGACGTTAACCTTTCTTTGATAAGTTCCATCTCTCAAACCTGTCTCCTCACAGTTTTTTATCTTACTGAATTTTTACTTCACCGTACGTTTCCACATTTCATTCAGAGTCTATCTTGCCTCTGTCTTCAGACTGGTTCATGTCTCTGTCATCATGCTGTTAAACCTCTCTGCCTGTAGACCTCCTGGAGGGACTGACATGTTTCTGTATCAGTCAGCCCTGTAATATAGACTTCTCCATATCAATCAACAGAGGTCTGGAGAAGTTTAAACTCAGTAGGTGGATAGAAGAGAGTGGCTGTCGGCTTCATTCAAACTAGTTTGAATGATAACCTACAGTTAACTAGATACAAGGCAAATAAAATTATAAAGCACAAACAACAGCGGGTGGTATTAGACAACAAATGCTTTTACAGGAAAAACACCACCCACACAAACACTAAAATATAATGAGATGACAGACTAAATCAATGAATTATTATTTTATTATATTTAATGTTCTATCTAGTTTGTTTTTTTAATTAATTTAAATTTACTTGATAGAATAGCTGTCACTCCATCTCAGCTAATGACTGAAACTTAAAGATAAACGGAGGTGTGGCTAAGCAAGATAAGGCCAAGCCAACAGCCCCAGCTGCCACATTCAGCTCCACTTCTCAAGGTATTCTTCAAACAAAATAGAATTTGGCATATTTGTGTGGGAAAAGGTGCAAGTTTTTGACCAAAACAACATGCTGGATTTAGATTTGATAACTTCGGTGTGTGCAAACTAGCCAGCCGAAGTCGTAATTTTTACACAACCTCATATACTGCCCTCAACGTATCAGCGCCTGCACCTGGCCATCATCGGATCAGTTGTGTTTTTCACATGTCCTTTGGGCTGCATATGGGTTTCCCCTCAAGTCCATTCCTGCTGTGACTCCATCTGGCTTAGATGCCATCAAACAAAGAATCTTTGCATTTGCGTGCACCTCCATTTTTGACAGCAACCTTTGCAAACGCAAAATAGGATTTTATTTGGAGTATACTCACGATCTTAGATCCAAACACCCGATTCCTTTGTTTTTCATTCATCGCACAATTTAAAACTAAAACAACAAACAAAGAAAAAAAGGCAAAGTCCCTCTTCACACACACACTCACCAAATTCTCCCACTGACTACTTTTACCTCTCTGAGACCCTCAGTTCTCTGCTTTCTTTGGATAACAAACTTTCCCACCTATCCCCCTACTCCCTATCAGTTTTCATGGCAGCCGTCACACCATCTCCTACTCTCCTGCTCTGTTTGCAGACGGTAGAGATGAGAGAGATGGGGCAGGATGGTTACTCGGATACTGAACACTTTCCACCAATGGAAGGCCATGGCAGGGCCGCTTCCATGCCCCGCCTCCCAGGCGACAACCAAGTGAGCAGCATTCTCACCTTTCCACTCTCTTTCTATTTCCCCCATTTTCTCTGTTCCTCATCTCCTTTTGTTTGAAAAGATCATATTCTCAAAGGTCTGACTTGTTGCTTAAAGATTTATTGCTGTGGTTACTCGAATCCATGCTGGAGAGAGTTAATTAAGGCCATATTGATAAATCATACCACCACTGGTATGGTACTGGGCAAAGGTTACATTTTTGTAGGTACATTTTTTGGCCAAAGGACAACCAGTAATATGGCTACCATTAAACAAGATATGCAATCATGACAATATTTCTGGCTAAAACATGGAAATGTTTTGCTGAAATGTTGACCTCCAAACTTGAATTCAAAAGGACCATAGCAAGGCAAAGTCAGACCTTCTGCTCCTTTTCTCGTCTTCTGCTGTTGTCTTCTTCTCTTCCTCTCATCCTGCCACCTGCATGGAGGTTTTTAACCGTGGTTGTCCCGTTTCCATCTAACACACTCATCCATTTTAAATTGTTTCATATCTCGGTGAGTGCTCTGGTTGTCATATGCACACAACATATTCATAAATACAAATGTGCCTACGTTTTTTAGCCTGCAAATGTTCTCTCATGCCCCTCCGCTCCACACACACACACACACACACACACACACACACACACACACACACACACATACAGTTTACACACTTACACTCTGCCCCCCATTATTTCCTCTTCTTTTGTCAAGACCCTGATTTATTTATCTTTTGTTGTTGTTTTTGTACTAAACTGTCTCTTCCTTCCTATCAAAGGTTTTGCCTGTGCTGAACTCTTTTTGAATTTTGGGGGCTTGTTTTTCTTTTTTATTTTTTTTAAATTTTTTTTCAACCAGGATTGGAACCAGCATGACATTGTGTGTTACAGATGTGTGTGTGCAGGTGTGTGTGTAGTGTATATGTGTGTGCTCTGCAGTTTTTCTGTGCTCTCACTGTTCTCTGTGCCCTGAAACTCACACTGTTTCTGTCACTCTGTTGTCTGCCATTTGAGTTGATTGTTTAAATTGTGGGTGTGTGTGTGTTTGTGAGTATGCATATCCATTTGTACGTGTATTTTGCTGATTGTTGTCATTGCTGTCTGTGACCGTGGTGCCATTGATTGAGCATTTTCATGGTGACCTTGTCTATATAACCCTGTTTTGGTGCCAACCACCCCCAGTGTCTGTGGTAAGTGTTTCTCTTCCACCTTCACTGCTGCTTCTGTGTCTAATCAGACTCTCTTTCTCTGTCCCTCCTTCTCTTTCTGTCTCTCTTTCCTCTCTCCACTGTGGCATCCCATCTCTTTTTGGGTGGAACCTCCATCTAACACTCTTTGGTTTTTACTTCTGCTTCTCTGTACCCCGTTTCTCTTTCATCATGTGTCAATCCATCCCTGTCTGCCTTACTTCTCCCCCTCTCCCTTCCCTCTTCCTCCCTTCCTGGTTCTGTGTGTATGCTCCATGTGTGGCCACATCTTTGGTGTATTTGTGGCTCTGTGTGTGTGTGTCTGTGTCTTCTCTGTGCTCATACAGCAGCGGAGGAGAGGGAAACAACGTGGCAGTACCCTCAGTGTATGTACCCTGTCTTCCCTGTCTCATCTCTCTCTTTCTCTTACTTCTCTCCCTTTCACTCTCACAAACTCTTGAAACTTCTTTTTTCCTCATTTGTCATGTCTCTATGTTGTGTCTTTATCATGGCAGGGGTTTCTTTAAAATGTATTAGTACAACCTTTTTTGGCATGACCAAATCTGATGCCAGCCCAGCTTCCAAACTGATCCCAGCATCCTTAGCTACTTCTCTCATGCACCTAGCGCAGTGGGTTTGGAATTGGGCTGAACTCTGCACGTCCCCTGTCATCATCAACAGTCATGCCACACTGTCTCGTAGACTCTGTGTCTCAGTCTCTCTCTCTCTCAGACGCTGCTGCTGCTAGTGCTTTGTTGTTCTGTGTCCTCATGCCTGTGTGCTCGTCTATAATGATGTTGTCAGTGTTTCCCCGTCTGTGTCCGAGTCTCCATTCACACCTGCCCATCTGCATGCAAGAATTTTGTTGAAATGCGTTTAAGTGGGTGTGTGTTTATGTGTGTGTGAGTAATGATGAGAGACCGAAAGAGGAATGATTTGGTTGTATGTGCGTGTGAATGGATATGTTGTTGGGATTCTCAGTGCTACTCCTATGAGGCCAGATAATCTGGTGTTTTATGTACATCTGCCAACCTGTCATCTGTCAGTTGATTTGTCTAATACACTATAACTGGAAAACTGGCCAGCTCAGCAGCCGAAAGGATCTAGCACTGAAATAGCCTGATATGGTTTACATGCCCAGGTCAGCAACTTGTGACACCATAGGCTCTGTCCTGCTGTCCCGCCTCAGAGCATGAGGCTTCAGCACTGCAGAAAGAAGTTCTCATGTGGGTAGAGGACTCAGGACAACCCCTATGTACCTGCATGGCTGGAGGAAAGCACGCTGAAACAGAGCAGAAATAGTGGAGTTTTGTGCAGCCTGGAATGTGCCATGTTTAGGGGTTTATGGGTGGTGAGGATTGAGGACTGTTGCAAGTCGTACTGACTTTTCTATCCCCTTTTTTCTTTTACAAAGCAAGTTACAGAAGCATGGAAGGCATGGCCGTTTGCCATCATCTCTTATTTTATTTCTTTTTTTCTCTGTATCAGGGGTCGGCAATTACTGTAGTTTCAGCCCTGAGTTTTTCTAGTGCGGGGGGGGGCTAACACCGTTGCAGTGGAGGCACATGCCTATTGTGTGAATTCTTAAAATACTTTTATTTATTCATCTGGAAACATAAGAGATTCATAACACTCTTTGTTTGGTGTTTCAGTCTGCTCCTGGGCTAGCAGGAGCCAAGCTTAGACCTTAGCTAAGGTGGATAATCAAATGCGGATAATGAAAACGGGAAAAAGGAAAAAGAAACATGTTTATTTGACCCTTTGTTGCCAATACCAGGTGGCTGTGTCTCCTTAGCATCAAAACTATTGCTGTTAATATACAGTATAATCTTGCCATAAATGTGTTTTGCTTAAATAATGCTTTTGAATTAAACATGTTTGAATTAAAGAGTCAAGATATAGATTAATTTGAAAAGTGGTTTTATTAGCCATCTGTTATTTATCTGGTAACTTTCACCTGTTCACATTAAAACCTGTTCTGTAGCCTGGTGCAGAATGAGGGATGAATTTGAATATTAGGTGGGTAATTAAGATCATTTGATTTCTATTTATACAGGATTTATATATTGTCCCATCTATCTACAGAGGATTTATGAAAATATTTTTTGTAGGGGCCAAATAATTGTGATGGAGGGCCAAATTTGGCCCACAAGCTGCTTTTTGCCGACCCCTGTCCTATAAACTGTATACAGTGTCTATATTTTTGAAGTAGCATGATTGGGACATTATTACTAATGTAGGAGTGTATGATTTGGGATGGGATGTGGGAGAAAGGCGGGTGGGCTTTCATAGAGTTCAAGAAACAGATCCCATCCACACACATGCATACAAATACACACACAAACAGTGTCTCTTACCCCATAGCTCACAGAAAACACCACATCGACAATCAAAGGAATCCACGGCATCTCTCCCTCTCTCTCCCTGCCTTGGTGGTCTCTCTCTTTCTCTCTTAGACCATCAATGACAGCAGTCCCATGAAACGCTCTGCCTCGTCGCTGGGCCACAGCAGGTCTGGGCGCGGCCATAGAGACAAAGGAGGGGCAGACGACTACAACATGGAGCGTGTAATACCTGAGGAGGGGAGAACTTCCAGACATGGACACCGGCGAAAAGACCGAAGTCATCGGGCATCTGAGAGGTCCCTCTGTCGCTACACGGAGGCTGACACAGGTGGGAAAGACCACATACACACACAAACAACCCCATTTATAGAAAGCAATAACATGATGATTTGACTGATGCTCTATTAACACAGTTGCACAGTGTAGGAGCTACATTATAACAAAGCAGGAACTTGTATTGAGCAATGCAATGAATTAAGCACATTTGAAAGATTGAACAAAAACAAATAAAAGGTAATTCAGTTTTGTGTACCAATTATTTTTTAGTGTTGTTAAAGTGTGATGTCATATTGTTATCTAATGTCATAGCAATCGTTAGTGTTTTCACCACGCTTAACCTCAATAATAACTCCAATAAACTCCACCATCAGGCCTGGGCACAGACCTGAGCACAACCACCCAGTCTGGCGACCTCACGTCCAAAGATAAGGATCGTGACAGAGATCGCGGCCGGTCCAAGGACCGTAAGCACCACCACCATCATCACCACCACCATGGCTCTGTGGACAAAGAGCGCTATGTAGCAGAGCGAGGGGGCGAGTACAGCCACAGGCACTCCCGCGACAGAGAGCATGACCGGGAGAGGGAGAGAGAAAGGGACCGGCGCTGGTCGCGATCGCCCAGCGAGGGTCGTGAGTGCATGACGCACAGACAGGTGGGCTTCTGGGTACTTGTGTGCATGTGTTGTCTAGTTTGGAGCAACACACCTTGTGTTGTACAAAATGCAGTGGTATGAACCCATTTTCAGTGTTATGCTGAAAAATATAACACTTCGGCCTCTAGTTTGATGGTGGTTAACTGGTGCAATCAGCCATCAGAGAAACATTACCACCTGTGACAGGCCACTGGCAAATTGATCTCCTCCGATTTATCTGGATAGGACAGTAAAAAGTACTATAAACTCACTGTTGACCAGAAAATATGTTACTATGATAATAAAAAGAAAGTTATAGTAGTCAGAAGTTATTATAGGACTATTCTACTATTTGCTTCTGCCCTCAATTTAGAGGCCAACAACACAGCGTTGTGTGGCAAAATGGCATAGATACTATGGGCCCTTTATGTACATTCGTATATACTGTACATATATGTTTGACTACATGCACACAAACATATTCAGCATTGTGGGTATAATCATGCAAATACGTGTTTGTTGAATGAAGTCACTGTTATCAAATCACTGTTCCAACAACCAAACAAATATGCATAAAAATGTATATTTGATCACCTGACTGCTGTCCCTATCTGCCCTGCCTACGTTTTTTTAGCCTGCAAATGTTCTCTCATGCCCCTCCGCTCCACACACACACACACACACACACACACACACACACACACACACACACTACCTTTCCTTTTCCAAACACATAACCTTTTAGGCTGCCTATTGAAATAGGAAACAATAACTATCTATGATTTACCATTTGCTGAAAACATTCTGTGATGCACACCATTCATTCATTATGTATTGTATTTTTAGGTTACACCTTGAAAAGTCTTGCAAAGGAAGGCTAATTGGGGAAGAACTGTTTTCTCCCATTTGAATTTTTATCTCTGTGTTATAAAACGTATTAGAACTCAACATGGTGCACACATATCATACAGCTCACTCACAATAATTTCAAATCAAACATATGTGTTTATGTTTAGTCACCATATTTACCGTGTACCACATTTGTTGCTCCGTAAATCAACCCTTTAACTTTTTTTCTCCTGTCATCTTTTGTTTTCTTTCCTCTGCGTGACATGTTGCTTCTCTATGTATGGTGCTGTTTGGAATCTCATCTTTCTTATCCACATTCTCTGCTCTGTTACTTTTTGATGCCTTTCGTTTCTGCCTTTCTCTCCTCCACTCCACATACATTATGACTGGTGCTTTTATTCTTATTGTTGCTGTGGTTCTTGTTCTTGTCTTTTATTGCTTTTCTATCTGGACTGTCTTGCTTTCTCTCGGCCTCTCTATCTTGCTTTCTTTCTTTCCCTTTCTATTTGTTTTATACTCTATCTTTCCCATCCTCTACTTTATTCTACGTGTTCTGTCGTTGAATTTGTGGTTCGTTCTTTTTATTTGCTTTATTTCACTTTTTGTGTAGGGCAGTAGTTCGGTCAGCGGAAGTCCTGTCCCCTCAACCTCGGGGACCAGTACGCCACGTCGAGGCCGTCGACAGTTGCCTCAGACCCCCGCAACACCCCGGCCCCATGTTACCTACTCCCCTGTGGTCCGTAAGGCCATGCCTGCACCACCTGGGGGGCCACAGGCCCGACCCCCAGCCCCAGCCCCCCGCCGCTTTTCTCCTGAGCCTCCCCAAGGCCAGGGCCCTCCCCCCGCTGGACTCCCAGTGGCCCACCATGGCACATCCCGCCAGGGTCATCATCCCCCACCTCGCTGGGGAGACACAGGTGGAGGAGGCGGCTCCATGGAAGGGGATGGCTGCTTCTACAACCAGGACTACCAGGACTATGAGCCCCACCATGAACCACCTGCCTATGAGCAGAGCCCCATGCAGGGTGGCAACCCCCACCCCCACTCCCTGCCCAACCACCCACTGCCACCTCCCCCACAACAACAGCCACATAATCCCCACCCTCCACCCCAGCCACACCCTGTAAACAACCCCCACCCTCATCCACCGCCCCACCCACAGCCCAGTCGCACCTCACCTAGGACTGCCCACCATGCGCCCCCTCCCACCACTGCCCTGACTGGGCCTGTACAGGGCCAGATGCAGCCTGCTGCCCAGCGCCGCCTACCCAATGGCTACCGCTCTTCATCACCTTCCACACATCTCCATGGACCCCCACATACTGGGCCTCACAAGGTCCCCCCTCCAGCTGGGCATCCTAGGGGTCCCCGCAAGGGCCTGCATGAACCCTACAGCGAGACGGAGGATGACGACTGGTGCTAGCCTCTGGGGATGGGGGAGGGGTGTAAGGAGGAAAAGAAATTGATAGATTGACCGAAAGATGAAGATCTCAGAAGCTCTGAGCCAGAGCACTGACTGCCAAGGGAAACCATGATTCTTTCTTTCTTGTCAATGTTTTCCTCTCCTCCACTGCTTGGCATGTCCGAGGGATGGTGAGGGCTAGATGAAGGAACAGGTGTCAGGATGAAGGGATGGAACAAGAATGCTGAGGCCATGTTCTGCTTGCATTGTTGTTGCATTCATCTCCTGATGCCAAATAAGACCAACCTCAAACTGCAGTTTTTAAGGATGCAAGCAGGATGGGGTGATGGACACTAGTCTTTGTGTGTCTTAAATTATGCCTCTGGCAACGAGCTACAGCCACTTACAAGATGTCAAGAGTTGCGACTCGACAAAAGACACTTTACAGTCAGAGACAAAAGAACGACCACTGTTTTTTTTTTTTTTTTTTTGCCTCTCAAAGCTAACTTCAGTTAAGTTAGCTGCAAAAAGAATCAAATCCAACCCTCCCAGCCACCAGTTGAATATTGATGAGTTTTATCATCTGTGTTTTTAAATAAAAACAAAACTGACAATGAGCCCTCCACCTGTATGAGGTGAGAAGGCTAAGTGGGTGGGAGAGTTGGGGAGTGTTGCACGGGGGTTGACAAGTCCCTCTGTCAAAATCTAGAGGACAGGATGGGTGTGTTGGGGATGTTTACCCCTGTCTCTGGAGAACACCCACCTCCCAGAAACAAACAATTTAACCGACCTCAACCTACGACCTATGAGAGAAGAAAAACAAAAAAGTGGAGATGGGTTTCAGAAACAAAAAACAAGCAAACCAATAACTGTTTTCTGCAGTATTTCTTCTTCTATTCCTGCTTCTTCTTCCTCCTTCTCTTCTACTTCTTCAAAACATTGAAGCTTGAATCTTCTGTTGCACCCCACACAGCTTCGTTTTTTAGACTTGCGGAGTTGTACACCCTGTGGAATCCTGCATGAATGATACAAAAAATAATAATAATAATAGCAACAATGAGAATCTACTGTATGCAGGGGGGAAATTTTACTTGGTCATTTCTGTTGTGGTCTTTATGGTTTCTCTCTTTTTAGTAAAAATGCCTTTCTGTTTCTCTTTCTCTCTCTCCTCTGTATGACATTCCTCTCTCTGTACCTTCATTTACACTAAAATCAAGTGGCAGAAGGCTAGAGGGAGATTGGATAGTTACTGTATCTATATCTAGAAAGAACAAAATGATTACTTTTTGCTTGCTTGTCTGTATGTTCTGTGCCAGATGCCTGCCACTGATACAGCTGGAATTGCACATATTTTTTGTGGAAGTAACTTTTTGTAACTAAGTTGATAATCCTAAAATGATAAACTGGGAAGCAGGGTAAAGTGGACAAAAGACATGTCTATATTGGTGAATAAGTTCGACAAATCGGTAACATCTCAAAGTCTTCCAGGGTTTGGGGTTAAAACAGAGATACCAGAGAGAAAGAGACCAATAGAAAGTTGGAGAAAGGAGAGAAACTCTTCATCTTTGTTTTCTTTGTTAGTGGCCGTAATAATGGATAAAGAGATAATATAATAACTTATAATGACCATGATGATCGTGATAATGAGACAGATTCTCCATGTTTGGTCGTATATTCTGTTCTGTGTGTTTGTTTTGTTTTGAGCTCAGCTAATCATTTTTCCAACCCTGAGGTGGAGCTCTAACCCACAGTTGCATTGTGGGAGAATGAGTCTGCAGGGGGGCAAGCTGAGTCAGATATAGACTGTAGACTATAGACTGTATAGAATTTAGACAGTTGGTGAATTTGATTGAAAAAAAATTGGTCAAACACAGCAGTTCCCTACAGGTTTCTGCATTTAAATGGATGAGTCTACTCTCCTGCAGATGCTAAAGCAGAGTTCCACCACCACTTGTGACCTTCCGGTGGCGCTGTATGACAAAACAGTGTCCCTCTAGTTTTTGTACCTCTCCATTTACTTCACGCCTGATTCAGAGTTGTTATACAGTATCAGCGCACCAAGAATGCAGTTTAGCTCATTCGCTCACTTTTAGACCCACCCCGTCTGTGTTCACCACGTGTAAACACAGGTGACTGAATTGCACAGTCGCACAGTTCAGATGGGTTGGAGAAAAGATGTCTGGGCCTTGTCACGGTCCTGGAAGACATCTATGTTCTGTGTGTATCACTCTTGTATATTTTTAATTTTTTGTTTCTGTGTGTTTCTCTGTCTGCCTCAAACTAACACTTGTCACTAATGCACACCACTGTCAGCCCCAACATCATTATTATTATTATGATTTCATTTATTTTACCTAGGTTTTACCTGGAGGCCTATCACATGTTGACCAGAGAATGCACCGAAAAAATAGAAAAGAAAAAAAACTGCCTATTAGTGTCTTTCCAACCTCAGTGGAATGTCACAGACAAGTATTTTTTCACATCAATACACTTAAAATCAGAAAGCACACTAGGTATGTAGCTCCTGGTTGTTGTGTGTGTGTGTGTGTGTGTGTGTGTGTGTGTGTATATAAAAGTGGGTTTTTGCACGTGTGTGTGTGTGTGTGTGTGTGTGTACATGGGTGAGTGTGTTTCTGATAAATTTTGGTGTTTTTGTGCTTGCTTTGCTTTCTATTCTTTGTCTCCAAATCTTAAGATGTTTTAGTCAAATCATTGTAACAATCTTCGACTCTGTGTGTTGGTGTGTGCATATGTGGGTGTGTGTGTGTATGTGATGTCAGTAACCCCCTGAATGAAACATGCAAAGCCCCAAACATTCACCATCCATCTTTGTGTCTATGCTGCAGTGAAATCCACTAACACGCTGATTAACCACACAAAGTCTTCAAAAAGCAATGTAAAGCCGCTACTGAGAAGAAAAAAAAAGTTTTTTGAGTACAAAAGATTAAAAAAGGAAAAAATATCTAGTTCCAGAAATGCATGTGCTATGTGCATGCCACACCGTGGGTTAACAGTCATCTTCAGGACATAAAAGAAAAAGCAGATTAATGAATTCAGAGGATTAAAAAAATGATATATAAATAGATAGATGTTTTTAAAAAGCAACGTTTCCTTTTTTTTCCTTCTATTTTTGAGAACAAAAAAGGTTAAAAACTCAAAAAAAAAAATGTCTAAAGAATAAAAACACAAAAGAGACTTGAGAGTCAGTCTCGTTTGTTTTCTTCTGTTACATGAGGTTGAGGCACAACACAACCATGTTCAGGACACCACAAAAAAGAACTGTTTTTAATGAAAAAAATATATATATACAAAGAAAAGAAAGTACAGTTCAGAAGATGGTGTATTCTCCCTTCTACTTTTTGTGGGGGTCAGGGGGTGCAGGCGCTAGCCAAATCTGATGATGTACTATTATAACTGGCTGTGGAACCTTTTATCTCTTACTCACTCCCTCTTTTTTCTCTCTCTCTAACTCTGTCTCTATCACACTTTTATCTGTCGCACTCTCGACCTGTCTCACCGCTATTTCTACCAGTGCATTTTGTAATTCCAAACAGAACTCTTCCTAAAGAATAAAATCCAGAGAGAATGCACACAGCTTTGCCTCATTTCTTGTCCACATTATTGCTTTAGTCTTTTTAACTGTGAGGATGTGTGTTGCGGGTGTGTGTGGCTTATATTTTGGCTTAAAGATGCTCTGTGGAGTTTTCTTGTAAACAAACAAAAGTTATGTTGACATTCAGTGTTACTCACCAAAATGCAATGTATGAAACCTTGAAATCTAACAAACATGTTGAATGCATTTCCATTCTCATAAAACATTTGCAAAGCCAATTTTTTGAATATTATGAAGCGTGCATTATTTACATCCTTGTTTACTAGCTTGCAGTCTTCTTCCCTGTCTTTGTTGCCGCATTGCTGCGTTTCTTGGTGCATTACCGCCACCTGTCGATCAGTGGAATAGTGTGAAACCATTGGCAGGAATGTGTATCGCGCAAGACAAACCAAATGAGGGCTCACTCACAAGAAAACAGCTCCAAGGCGCTACTGGACTTTAAAAAAGTTTAACGCTGTGTTGATTTAGTTTTTTGGGGGGCCACTTGATGCAGTATAACAAGCTGTAAACACAACATTGACATCATCACCTCTTAAAGTTGTTGTGATGAACATGTAAACATTTATTTATAACAGTATACCATTTAGACATCCAGCAGACGCAGAGCAGCATTATCATTTGGAGTCGTGTTTCTGTCCACCTGGCAAATGTGAGTCCAGTATTTACACTCTTTTAGCTCAGTTTCACCAGCTCCTGACAGAAATGTCTGGCTCTTTAGCCGCTAAATGCCCCGCTATGTTCACTAGCTAATCGCTAGCATGGTCTGTCTGCCATTTGGTGCAGGGCAGATGGCGTGCAGGGTTTTTTTCCGAGCTTTTGGGCTAAAAACAGCTGCCTGCTGTGGATGGAAACAGGGTTGATGAGTGGTGAGACTAAAAACTAAATACATTTGAAGGCTGTAAAACCAAAAACAATGAGCTGCAAGATGCTAAAACACTCTATACACCTGAGGGACTGCAGAGAGATTCTCTGTGGGTTGGTCACTATAAGCAACACCTTTCACATTACACATAGCCATTTGATCTTTTGTTAGTATAAAAATATTCATTAGTGCAGCTTTAAGTTAACAAACCTAATTGTCTGATGAGGGAACAGTGATCTAAATCACACCATTGGCTCTGAGTGAATTCAGCTCATATGCATTACTATTCTTTTTTGCTCTGTTTCTGTGATGCTTGATTCTAGCAGGTTTGAAAGCTACAAAATATCCACTTGGAAATGTATCTTGTGCTTGTGCAGAGGACATGGATGTGTCAGCATATTCATTCATGCAAGGGGGAAGAGAAAAAGAGTGAAGAAAGCGCATGCTCGGAATAGACTTAGATGAGAAGGTGAATGTGCGTGTGTGTGTATAATGGGTATGATGTGTGTATTTTCACAGACATGTCCAGACAGTTCCGGCCACTCCTCCCAGCCCTGTGTACACAGACAGGGTGCTCTGGTTTCAGCCGGAAGAATAAGCAGCACAGTCGGGCCCCATGGGGCTCACAACGGCACTTCCCCCCACATTCCTTCTTCTGTTTTCCTGGGTTAACCCCCTCCCCCCCAACACTGGTGAATCCCTGTTGCACCCCCTCCATGGTCTGTAGGGGCATTGCATTCCTAAACTTACAACCTACGTTAATATAATGGTAAATAAAGGATCACTTTTATTTTATTAGCCTAAATATGCACATTTGTAAACCTTGACTTATTACTAATCAATGAATTTGAATGGTGAGTAAAACCCTCTTCAGTTACTGCTGGTTCAGTGCAGAATGACTGTGCCACTGAAAGTGATACTCGAGCTCTACTGTTGTTTAAGATTCAACTTCACTCAAATTAAAATGAGTAATACAGTTCTCTGTAAACCCTGTAACTCCCTTATCTTCCTCACTCAGTTTATTGTTAAGAATTACTGATCCATTTATCCACTCCACAAATAATTGAATTTACTATCTAACCTTTTGCACCCTGATTGCTGGGCCTGAACCAA
The DNA here is from genome assembly GCA_008360985.2 of Macquaria ambigua. NCBI lineage: Eukaryota > Metazoa > Chordata > Actinopteri > Centrarchiformes > Percichthyidae > Macquaria > Macquaria ambigua. The sequence goes on along the minus strand of VMKM01001750.1, from coordinate 57,432 downwards.
TGACTATTATCATTACAGTACTCAGGCCACAGTAAAACACTTCTTAAGAGCTGGTGGACCCTGATTGTTCCCAGTGTATGGCCAGTCAATGGCTTTACAGCCTCCCCCTCACTCTTTGGACCACAATCTCCTGAATTGTCCCTGCTTTTGTCCTGTAAATCAGCGTGGGGGGTGTGAAGTTGTGGGGGAAGGAAGCAAACATCTTCACACCCAAACCAGTTTCCTGTCACACTTAAACACACCCACATACCGCTTTTACACAGTTACAGTTTCTAGCACCAAAAGCAAACCCCTCACTAACAGCAGATTTTTTTTACTATTATGATTAAGATATTACACATCTAGCCCTGACTGCTACCATGCGTCTACCTTACTTGCAGATATGGTGTAGTTGATGTTATAAACAACACATCACTCCAAATTAAATACAAAAATGTTTAATAAATACTGAGGTAGTTGTAGACATTGAATGTTTTACACTTGAATTCATCAACACATTTCTCATCTTCAGTCATGGTGGTCTCCATAAACCTCACCACAGTCTTAAAATGTTACATTTGTTGAGTAGAGCAACAGTCTGCCTCCTAAAATGTTCATAAAGTCAGCTAAAGGCCACATCCAGATGAACCACTTCCTTTAGTTCCGCCTTTGGCCAGCTGAAGTCAGTCCCTATGGTGAGCTGTGGCCAACAACTAGGCCACAAGTCACCGGGACTACAACGCACCAACTGTGCTGCTTCCGTGATTCCTGTAACATGCCCCGGCTTGTTCAGAGTCATGCTTGGGACTTTTAGGATGTACTGTCCCGGGTGTTCATCCAAACGACCCAGGCACAGGCCCACTGTAGGCGCGTTCAGGCTCCCGTGTCGAAAAATGTATTGCCTTTAATCTGCGCAGGGTTTCAACACGCTGCAACGGCTCTCTGTAGAGGCACGGGGGTTGGGGGTGCACCCAGTTCATTACTGCAGTTCACATAGTCCATCAAAACGGAATTTACACTGAGCTGTTGAGGGCAGGTTCCCTGCTCAAGTTTTGCTTTCTTGCAAGGCAGAAAGTCCGGCTCGACGGCCGCTTTGCCCCGTCTCTTCCTTGAGTGCTGTCCAGTCGGGCACAGATTCTCCTTGTTTTCTGCGCCGGTACGCGTGTGTGCGTCGCGGCGCAGCTCTGTGGGGGAACCTGCCTCCTCCTCTCGGGGTAAAGTCCGAGGCTTTCCGGTGGCAAGCAAAGCAGGACCCTGGAGCTCCAGATGAGCGCCAGTAGGCTCTGTGGTCGCCTCAGCCGTGGAGTGTTGTTCACATCCTGATGCAACACTTTCTGCCGTCGCCTGGGCCGCATGGTAGATGTCCCGGGCGGACTTCATCACCAGAGTCAGGAGGAGGCTCCGGTGGAGACGGAGACCCCCTCTCTGGGTGCGGGAGCTGTACAGTTTCCCCAAAGCAACGACCATGATCCTCTTGGCCTCAGTGCTGACCTCCATGTCACAGCTTGTTGTTGAAACTAGTCCAGGACAAACAACCGGTTCAGGTTTATAGATTCAGTCTATCCCTCTGACTTCACACACAGACACAATACAGACCGAGTGCAGGACAACTAGGCTACTTATCACCTCGTTGACGTCACTCACTTAGCGTCATACGAAAGAGCCCCGCCCACCGGCTACATACCGGTCTGCTATTTCAAACAGCCTTGCAACAACTGGTTAGGCAGTTGTGGCTATTTTAATCTGCCTGTGTGCTCTGTGAAGCTATGACTAAAAACTACAATCATAAGAAATCTTAACTGTGCTGAGAACAGCACACAGTACATAGAAATGACCCACAGACACCTATTTGGTGATATAACCATCTATAAACAACAAGCATGGAAAACACCCCAAAAATAATTGGATCACTTTGACATTTTGGGAAAATCAGCTAATTTCTTCTAGAAAATAACTTCAACCTGCCTGTAAAACTAACTTCTATAGTTTTTAGATATTTTATTTGGGTAGCCTACTAAGCACATTACATAAACAGGTTACCACATGCAGACAGCTTTGGAGTTTGGACTTTGGACTAGCAGTCCCCACCCCACCCCCCCCCACCCCACACACACACACCCCACCCCACCTTACAGTAGTTTTCCAAAGCTAGAGCAAACATGCACCTGTCTTTGCATTGTAAAAGCTACAGATTTTGGTGACAAAGGTGTTTGGTGGTTTCTTTAATAGCCAAAACTAAATTAGGCTTTGCAATTGCACTTATTGGTAGTAAAACTATCAATAATTGATTTATTACATCTAGCCCACCTCAATGGTGTTCCATCACTGATTAACCAAAAATCCTAAATGTATTTGGGTTCTGGCTGCTGCGTGCATCTTTACATTAAAACTTTTGGTGCAGCTTTAAAGAGGGGGCACATGCAAGTTATTTGTTTTGCTAACATACAAACGAAGCCTGTTGTGTCGTTACCATCGAACATTGAACTTCATTTAAAGAGCATTGAACTCTCTCTGCTCGGTAAGACTAAGCAAATAATGTTTATCTGGCAAGGATCTGACTTTCAATTAATCCAAACAGTGAAAAAACATGTCAGGCAATTCTAAATGTTAAAGGACATGTTGCAAAATTATTAACAAACTATAAACTGACCATAATGTATTTGTTTGATAAGCAAAATCTGGAACAGGAAAAGTCTAATCTGTGAAAGATATTTCTGTCTATATTTAGTCTTTCTCACCATGCCACCACTCTATCTGAGCAGTCAAGAATATAACAGCTCTGCTCCTGTCTCACCCATCCCCCCAGTGTGTTGCTTCCTTTCAAAGGAAAAAAGAAAAGGGGGGTGGAGGTTAACAGACAGATGCCCATATTAAGCACATCCTGCTACTGTGGCACTTGCAGAGGAAAACCCATGACGCAAGTGGGAGCCCTTGTTTCCTGAAGCCATTTAAAGTAACAGCAGTGAGGATTGCGTCAGGGCTTGCTACTTCCCTTAGCCCATATTTGGGCAATGGAATCCATTCCTCCAGGTCGTATTGTGATCAGAAACTGCATAGTATTTTTATAACTAATTTACAGTTAGAACTGGATACACTGAATATTACATCAACATGACACACACAAAATTATACATTTTACTCTCAAGCATCAGTTTGACAGTGTGTTGTCCAAACAGATTTGAATTCTTAGAGTTTTTCCAACCTGCCCTGTACTTCCAGAGGAATTTGTGGTATGCTGGTGATTGTTTCTGGTGTGGCTGCAGGTCAACAAAACAATCAGTTGCACAGGATGACAGGCTGACGTTTTGCATGTTTCACATATGCTGTAACTGTCTGAAAAAATACACGTCTATGTTGTAGGAATGCATCATAATCAATAGGCACAATGTGAAGGGGGAAAAAAGAAGCAAAATGAAATTTCTCTGTTGACAATGACAAATTATCATTTTGTTTTTAGTTGATAGGTTGCCTCTCTTAAGGATGCAATCTGATTTTCATATAGTGACCAATAACATCCCAAAAGGCAAAACATTTCCTCCTAACATCCTACTAATGTTTTGAAACTCAGCACAGTTTAGTTGGTTACGTTTCAAATCATCACTAGAGGTGGAGGGGAACTTATTTTTGGTTTACTTTTGAGTGCTGTAAGAACATTTCAGTCCAGTAATAGATTGAAGAGTGCCCTCCTGTGGTCACAATATGGAATTAAAGTAACATTTTGGAGACTGGAGCCCATCACATGTAATAAAGAGCTTCAGTATGTGCACTTGGAGAGGAAAGAACTCAGGAGGCAGGCACACACTTGCCTGTAGCCCTGATTCATAGCCTGAATCAATGTAACACTCTTATTTTTTCTCTTCATTCATAACCCCTTTATACATCTTTTGGGCCGGCATTAGTTAATCACTTTATTAATTATTATTAATCCAATCTGAACCCAGTATCTAATGTGTATCCTACATTTCACATATGTCAGGCAATAGTTGCCCTTCTGTCAGTTAAATTCAAGTTACTTAAATTCTTGAATGAATGCAGAATTCCCCAGATGGCATCAACCTTATTATTGTACTTTTCCTATGCATGCAAAATCTTCCGGCTGTTCGAATTGCTGAGATGTCTGTGCTCCACATCTGGAGAATTATGTAACCGCTGCATTGGACTGTAGTGAATTCCTTTCCAAGATGTTATGCCTTAAACATATATTAATCAATGTTTCTCCACTAGTGTGCAGTCACAAAGAGCAGACAGGCACACAGCCACTACATCTCATTAGAGTCATATTTCGAGCAACTGACAAAATGCCTTTTAGCTCTGTTTTGGTCTCCATCAACTCTTGAGAAAAATGTTTGGTTGTTTAACCCATTAAATGTTTGGTTTTCTTCACCAGCTATTTGCTAATTTGTCTGTCTGTCGTTTGTTATTGGGTATAGGCTACTGTACATTGGATTTATGAAAGTTAAATTGTTGTTTAATTGCACAGCTTCCTGATGCTGCTGGGAAACTGAAAACAGCTCAGATTCAACCATAAATTAAATGTGCAAGCAGTAAAAACAACATGCTAAAAGAGGCTAAAACACTTTTTGGAGCAAAATTGTGGCACTAGAAGCAACCATTTTGACATTACACAGAGTCAATTGCTGATATCATAGATAGATCATAGATTAATGCAGGTTTAAAGCACACATTCTCAAAAGCTGCCTACTTGGTTACAGCACGGCAAAATAGTGGCTATTTCAGTGAGTTGTACAGTATATGTGTCTCTTCAGGTGGAGAAATTCACAACTGCACTGCCTTGAGTACAATGGATACACCTGTTATCAAATTTGAGCATTTCTCCTTCAGCACCAAGTAAGCATCACAGGCAACAGCAGGAGCTGGGAAATCTAAAGTTGCTTGTGCAGTCTTATCCACCTGATTTTTCTTGCAGTCAGTTGTCTTGTCAGCCTTCCAACACTGGGTGGTGCACTAACAATGGAAATTAAAAAGATATGTTGATTCTGCTCTGGGCTATGCAGTGTTTGGTGTTTGCTTTTGAGACAAAGTGAAGGTTTAAGGAGGTCAGACAAGCAAACAAAAGGAAGAGCGTGCCAATGGATTACAGTAAATCACTCTGAATTTGCTGATCTAGTCACATTTACATTAGAAATAATGTGGTAATTTGCAATCTTATATAGACTAAATTTTAAAGAGATTTCAACTGAACCACCATAAATAAAATGGGCAGAGCCTGTTCTGGATTTAAGTCATTATAATACCCTAAATCTTTTTAAAGTGGTGCAAAAGTTACTGATGAAAATTAATTAATTACTTAATACTTGATTATTTTATAACAGATCCTCACTTTGTGGAAAGGTAAAATCACTGTTTCAGATACATTATATAAATGTGTATTTCTGAGCCAATATAAAACCCTATTTCATAATCTTTATACAAAGTAGAGTTTTGCCACAAGAGTTTGCTCTGTTACAGAGTAGAATATGAAACCTGCCAGTGAATACTCATCATGATGCAGCTTTCTTTTCAAGTATGTAAAGTACTGTAAGTATGAAAGCAAAACTTTAGCCAATGAAGGCAGAAACAACTGTGTGGTATATGTTCATAAAGCATGAAAGAAATTGGTCATACATGGCAGCCTCCAGGTGTGAGTACTGAAGTGTGCATGAAGAGAAACATTCAAGAATGAGCATGCATGTTTAAACTTTATGGGTTTATGAAAATTGCTTATTTACAGTAAATTACATTAAACAATTTCACATTTCACATTGAAAAGCATTTCTCCACAGAAACATACTTGAAAAACTGACTATTATTCAATGAAATGTACTTTATTCCAGTATTATATATGAAAAGTATCCCAATGAGCACGAGCCATGAAGATGCATTTTCAAGAGTTGAGGTGGCTGAGCTTATTGCTTATAGTCTAGTCATTATGTCAGTTCACATCTTAGCCAAATGTTTTAGTTTTGTATTAAAAACAACCAACCAACAAGCAGCACAACAGTAACATTCCAGTAAAAAAGGAGTCAGAGAGAAATTGTTACAAATCTTTTATTAAGATATTCATTATTTAATCCATTTTGACATTTTCTCTATGATTTGTATTTATTTATTTTACAGTCGTTAATGTGCAATTACCTTTGATAATGTTTGGGTCACAGTTACAGGGCTTTCACAAAGTTATTGGCACTTGGAACACAGAAAGAATAGGATGAGCAGTACAGGATGTCCACTGGCGCTACAGGGTTACAGAGGGTAAGGAGCAGGGGCAAAGACATGGGCAGACCAATTACTGTACAGGTTGTGTAGAAGCCCGTTTCTGGGTAAATATATACCTCATGCTGCGAGTGCACAACAAACAATCTGACCTCTATGTGTGCGTCTATATATAATATACAGTATTTATCTATACATGTGTATAATCATATTTATATATGTACTGTTTAGTGACAAAAGGTTCCCCATGCCGTGCCACACCTTATCCATTCAAGTGTGTAGGTCTACATGTTTTGTGAAGTGTAAACACATATGTTGAAAGGTACAGAAATTTCAATTTGCTTAGAACGTACTGAAAATAAAAAAGCATGAAAGCTTTCCATTCTCAAACGCACACAAAGTAAAACACAACCACACTCACGCACCTACTGCACATAAAGCACCGTGTAAGTAGGTTGTGAGTGAAGGACTTTTTGAACATTTACTAGAGTTGGCCCTGAAAGCTAACTATAGGTAAAACCCCTGACATGCACTGTAACCACAATTATTTCTACTTAACTTGTTCAACTGATCGCAACACAGGCCCTAAACCAGTGTTTCTAAGCTAGGCTCATGAGGCGCGACAGCAGAGTATTCTGACTGGGTCAATGGTGCAGTGTGGACATTTCTGTATTTGGGCCGAGCTGCTGCGTTGTGAAAGCAGACTAACATGGATTCCTTAGAATCACTGCTGATTCACGGGTGATATTTCAAGTCTAGTCAGAGACTCAGAATGGAGTACAAGCTATTCAGTGGGTCACTGTGTAACATGGTTACTTCAAAAACAAATTTAAGCCCTTGTTTCTTGCTTTAAAAAGCGTCTTTATTTTTTAATTTAAGTCTTTTATTTTTTGTTTTTCTATGGGAGACTCGCTGTTTTTCTAAGAGTGTAAATTAATGTGAGTAATTATATTCTGGTTTCACCAGTAATGGAACTAAATTCAGACATTTGAACAATAATTTGGCTATTGTCATACCTGGTTTTATTTCTTTATTTCTTCAGGCTTGAACATTGACAGATGTAATAGACATTATGCTAAATGGGATATTAAAAAGCTACATTTTTTCATAGAATTCTCTTTCTCTAGACTGAAAGTTCCAAAAACAGCTTACATTAAATTCAGAGGTCTTAGTGATTGGACTTGTATGCATGTCTCTTGGTCCTTTTAACTCAGCAATTATCTAAGAATCTGGTATTACAGTGGGTTTATTTTGAAAATCTGATATATTTCAAATCTGAAATGACCGGTTTTCTGTAGAACATCATGTGATATCCCAGAAAACTATTTAAGGGATTGTGGTAACATAAATACGCCTAGCAGAGAGTAACTTAAGTACTGTCATAATTAAAAAATGTTGGGGGAAAACATGACGATGTAATTTGAGGTGTGTTGAACTTGTGTAAACTTGGCCCAGTTAAAAGCCACTAAGCAAATTAAACATACATCTTATAATTCAGATTTAACTACCTAAAACCACTGCTTTGCCTCTCTCTGAAACACATGAATAAACTTGTGGAAGTGAAACATGACACCAGCTGCATGAAGGACAGGAAGCACAACAGTCTTTTCTGAGAATGGAGAATAAAGATACTGGAGAGGTAAGTGGGGGAGGGGTGCTCATGTGGCATCTACAGTCAAATGTAAAGCTTACTGAGGTTTTGTTGGCATTACCCTTAATGGAATACTTACAAGGTACTGCATTTTTGTTCTGTCCATATATCCTCAAGTCAAACAATTAGAGTAACTCATCCTTGAAATTTGAACCAATAATGAAAATAGGTTGAGCTATATCTTTCATGTCTCTAGTTATTTCTTTCAATAAGATTGACTCAACTGCCTTGAATAAGAAGAAATAATAAAACCTTTTTAGAAATGCCTTTCAGAAGGAGAAAGTAGAAAGTCATAGTCGTCTTTGAGAGCATTTCAGGTTAAGAACACATTCCTAAGTCACACCCGGACCACTTTCACTTATATCCACCTGCAAGGGAATAACGAGTCCCCCCGTACTGACCTCTGATCTACAGACATTCATTCAAAAAGCTTCTAGCAAACACAAACTTTCACATAATAAAAAAGGTCAGTTGTTGACATTTCATAATCAGATGCATCTGGCAACAGAAAGGAAGAACACTTGGGATTTAACTCAACAGTCTTCTTGATTATTTACAGTAGGAGTTTATGCCACTTCTAAATAAGAAACACAGGCAGACATGCAAAAAAATGACAAATTCCACCCAAAGGGGTTCAGTTGCTACACAACATTTCTCAAAAAGGTGCATGAACCACTGGTTCTTCTCATTAAGGTGCAGAAACCTCCGCTCTAGCTCTCATGGAAGGTGCAAAATTAAAGAGGTGGTGCATTAGATACATGAATAAACTACATACCAAAAGACACAGCCGTGCAATACAGACTCTCCTTCTTTACCAAAGAACTGTTTCACACACACTTGGATAGTACCATTAAACCTGTTTGCTTCAAGCAATATTGCCTCTTCATGACATCACTGTGCCCACCAGGCTTCTGCTTATTGATTTCAATTAAAAAGGCACGTTCCAATTTTCCATAATTATTTCCTTTGACTTTTGCATTGGCACAAAAATGTCAGCAGTTTTTTTTTTTTTCTTTCCAATAATTTCAGTACAAAGAAGAAACTAGCGGAGTTGTCAGATCAATACAACCTTTATATTTCTACAAGTAATCTTCAAAATTGTGGGTAAAACAAAACTGTTTTACTGAAGTAGGCAAACGTTGCAGGTTCACAACCTAACAAGAAATGGTTATCATAGACAACAGTCAAGCCAGCTGAATCAGTCTTATTATTCCTTTTAAGCTAGTAAACAGAAGATGAAATGCTTCAAATTTAGCAGTTCAACTGCTCATTCCATCACTCTGCACTGTCAAATAAAGATAAAAATAAATGACTACGGGTCTTATGATAAGACTGCTTTATTATACTGCTTTTTTCTGCAAAAATAGCACTTTTCCTTATTTGACAAGACCTCTTTCAATAAAACATGAAGATCGAGATTTTAAAACAATCCCTCTCACTCTCTTTGCTCACACCCTTCTAGGCATGGGCACTTGTATAAATATAATTTGTACTCTAAAAATATGACCATCTTTGATTACCTGTTGCCCTTAAATTTTCTTTATAATCATCTCAGTAAAAAGCTTTCTCCTTCACTCTCTGGATCTCTTGGATTCAGTTTATAGATGGAGAAATATGCTAAAAACTTTGAAAACAGAGAACGACGTTTCTATAAGACACTGCACAGTGAAACACTCAGGTGAGATTCTCTGGTCTCAAAAAAGGTGATGTGGGGTGAAGAATACTTGCAGGGTGATGAGCGGAAGGTGCAAGGGGAGGAAGAACAGGTAGTGTTAATTATTATTGTATCTATTTTAAATTTAGTTCTGTTTCCGAGGCTGGAAGTTGTCAGGCTTGTATGGAGAAAAATGCCACTGACACTTAAATTCAGTATACTCGCCACCTCTACTCCTAGCCTGTCCATCCATCCAGCCATCCCTTCCTCCTCAGGCTGCACTGGCAACTCCCCCGACCACCTGTATTTCAGGGAATGTATTTAATATGCAACAGTGGATGCGCTTACACACCTTAAAAAGACAAGGGGAGGCAGAGGGCAGTTAGGAGAAAACCAAACACCCTCTTACTCTCTCCCTTTCCTCAACTAACTCCAATGTACAGTCGTAAAGCAAAAATTTAAGTTTTCATGTCCTGGTTACATCAGGGTAACAACAACTGTTGACCCTAACAGTGTAGTATACAGTCAGAAGTGAGAGATCAGCGTGGGCCAAATAGTGAGGAGGCAAGCAGAACTGGGGAATACTGGTATGTGTGTCACCAAATTTCAACCTTCCCCCAGACACAATGTTCAAAATAACGGTCCTCCATCCCCGCCCACACCTGGTAGCGATTCACCTGAAGAGCCACCTGACTCCATGCCAGCACCGCCAGTGGCCTCCAGAGAGGTGGGGTCGAAGGCCGGATCCGCCCCCAGGGTGTCATCCTCCATCTTGACGCCGTCGGGAAGGAAAGCGGTGTAGGCATCGCTCTCAGCCATCAGTAGCTTCAGCTTAGGGATCCAGCTCTTGCGGACCACACGTCGGGCGTTGGTGCACATGTCAGCTGCGATGGCATTCATCTCGCTCTCTTTGAAGCTGGTGGCAAAGTTCTGGCAATAAACTGACGTGGAAAAAGGAAAACAACACAGTAAGGCTGATTGCACGTTATGCTGTGAACTACAACTAAGGCAAGAACTAGTGTTCCTAACCTGAACCTAAACAACAAAAACAGTGGTCAGGGGAAATGTTATGTTTTTTATGTTGTGGAATACACTTTACTTAATGAGTAATCAGTAATCATAATTAATTAATGAATTAATCAATAATTATGTACTTTATGAAATGTTGTTTTTTCCACTGGGGTTCTGGCATAACTTAACCTACTTGCAAGGTGCATGGAGAATTTAAGTCTGACATATCAAAGCTCCTCCTCCTCACACTGCAACAGTTGTAGTATTGATACTTCATCTTGTCAAGATTTTACTGTACATGTAAAACCCTGAACCATCTAAATGACATAAAAAATAAATCCTCAAATCTGCCTCCTCAAGAATGTCCTACATTCATACATACACTTCAGTTGATGTTGGCAAATACCATCTAACATCTCCCTAACTTGGAATGAAGAGGACAAACTTAATATTTGTCCTATTAACTTAAGTTAATATTTGTAGGACTCTTGCAGATCACACAGGCCCTGACACTGAATTGTAAACGGAAGTTGTAAATGAAGCAGCTCAGAGACTCTAAAAACATGTCCTGCTGCCTTACTCATTTCACTAATGAGATGTAGGGAAATTGTCCATCTTCACAATGCAAGCCCAAACTTCACTGAGCTATCAAAGGAGTCACACAGGATTTGTGTGTAAAGCTTTCCCTTCTTCATAAACATCTGAACACATTGTAAAGCTTTCCCTTCTTCATAAACATCTGAACACATTGTCACCCGGTTATATACACACTACAGTCATTTCTTTAGGGCCTGACATTGGTGTCAGGGTGAATGTTGCTATCTAGTGGTCACTGTGAGTTATTACCTAATGCTAATCATAAGGGTGCAGAAGGTAGCAAATAACCTAGCCTAAAAACTGACATGTTTCACTGCAATGACGTGCTTTACAATGTATTCACAATATGTTTATGTACAGTATGAGTGCATGTAAATTCCCCCCTATCTGTACCCAACATCATAAGCAAATTGTTTGCATGCTTGTGGGCAAACACCCACAGGAAGAAAAACATGTGCACTCACATTTGACCGCATGCAGAACTCTGTTGTCCAGGGGCTTGCGGCTCGGGTCATTGGTGGATGAGCGGATGCCTGTTCCACAACTGTTGGCCAGAGTATTCCTGATGCATCAAAAACAAAGAATGAGTTGTACAGAACAGAGGAAAACAAAAATAGTTGTTATATCCCTCTAATGCCAGCAGATAAAAAAATACATTAATTTCTATATTAAAACTAAGCTTTTGCTAACTTTACATGAAACACTTGCAGAAATAGACCCAGACACACAGACTGAAGGTACAAACCTGTCAAAGAAGGCAGCCAGCAGCCTCCTCAGCAGCACCTTGTGTCTGGTCCCTGCGCTCACATGACAGTTCATTAGCTGGGCTCGTGATATATACACAGAAGTACCTGCAAAGAATGCACATGCAAAGAAATATCAACAAACAAATGAACCACCAAACATCATCTGTACTTATCACCATTTAGGACTCATTTACTGTCCCACTTCATGGCATGTTGGACCTGTTCACGCTCAGATTTTGTGGGTCGTATACAGTAACGATAAAGTCAGGCTCTTCACTTTGATTTACTGGAATGGAGTATTTGTTTATCTAGTGACAAGTCGGATTCATTGCACAGCTGTAGGTGGGGAGTGAGGAAGCTGTGCTTTAGTTACTTGTCATAGTTTAGTGTTTTGCTTTCGCTTCTTTGCCACTTTGCTTTTTTTCCCCACATGTTTTATGTTTTTTATTGCTCTATATTAAAATTTCATCTGTGTCACAGGTTTCATAATAGGAATAGTTTATTCCTTTTAATATTATTATGGTAACAACATTTTATTTTTTGCATTTTACTATTAAACTACCCTACAATACTAGCTTGGCGTATTTTCCCTCCCTCCTTTTCTTTCATTCTTTATTCATGTCTCTCTCAGTCACACACACTATATTGAAAGGTATGTAACCCAGCACGTAAGGTAACACAGACATTGTCATAGGATGTCCTTGACATAAACACACTGAGTCAAATGTGCAAGACTGCTGCATAATCTGCATGCCAATGCCAAGCCAAGTCATTTGAGAACAGCTTCCCCTAAATATGTGTATACATATCGTTGCCATTGACATTGTCCTGTTTAGATCCCTTGAATCAACTAACATTGGTAAACTGCTGCATGATAATTTAAGTTTATCCTTCTCTAATATAGATATACATGTATCTTCCAATGTTTAAAGATTTTACTAGCTCCTCTAAAACTCAAGTCTGTCTTTTGTAAAGACAGGTTTCTTAGAATACGCACACAGAGACACACACACACACGCAAACATACCTGAGACTAACTCTAGTTTCTCAGCAGGGTCTCCTTCCTCGTACAGTTTGGGATGACAGCGGTTGCCTATCTGAGCGATGAGTTCTGCGGGGAGACATGTAAGGTCTCTGCCTCGCATCCGACCCCGTGTCTCTGTGTGGTCCGGTAGAGCCTCAACACGCTCGCCAGAAGCTGGAGAAACACAATACCGCAAAATTAGAATAAAATCCACTCAACTTTCGCACACAGAGAAAATAGAGTGCACAGTTCAATGCCTCCTACTATCAGAAATACATCAGATTACTATTACATTTATAAAAATAAACTAGGACATCTCAGCAGAGAAGGCAAAAATGATCTTTCACCTAAGATATAAGTAGGTGTAAACTAAATGGCACATTTTCTCTGTCTTGCAGGTGCATTTACATGTACTATTCTGTCTCATGTCCATTACCTGCAGCTCCCATGTTGAGCATGCTGTACATAGTATACATGTTGCAGATTTGCCTATACTGCTCTTCAGCACATTCATCTGCCCCCTCTTCCTCTTCTTCATCATCATGGTAGCTGATAGGCGAGTCACTGGCGTAAGTACTCAGGGTGCCGGGGCTGGCGCCCTCTGACATGCCGAGTCCTGCTGCAGAGCTCCCGTTGGTTCCGACACTGGCCACCATGCCCGCCAGGCTGGTTGCGGTGGCACCCATACCCATGGCCAGTCCGAGGGCTCCAGGGCTCTGAATGGCACTACCCCGCACCACCTCCTGGGAATAACGGGCTGCCTTCCTGGCTCCCCCTCCTCCCCCTGAGCCTACTCCACCTCCATCTCGGTTGCTGCCACCCTCCCACAGCCGCTTGGCTACAGGAGTGCAGACCACTGAGTAAGGAGTGGCTGCTTCTGGCTGGCTAGCTGGCTGCTCTGCCTTCACTCGTGATACCAGAGAGAGCGGCGTCAGGCAGGAGGCAGGCCGGGCTGCGCTGTTACTGGTCTGCGTTACAGGGCTCTGGGGCTCAGATGGTGGGGCCTCCTCAGCGTGAAGGCCCTGGGAGTCGCAGCTGGGGGAGGAGACCTAGAAAAGAATGTATAAATCAACTTTGTGTCAGCATACATAAACACACTGATGAACCAACAGATATGCGTTTGCTCGTATGATTTTGCCATACTGGTGGCTGGGCTGAAGGATGGTCACTCTTGTCTGTCCAACAGCTAGAAATGTCAACAACCATTGGCCAGATTCCCCTCAAATTTGGTATGATTATTCATGGTTTTCAGGAAATGATTCCAAATGATTATGTGAGCCCCGCTCCCTTATCTAGAACCATCAGCACTTTAATTTTACTTCCACCAACACTTGGGTGTTGATGACAAGGTATTTCAACAACTACAGGGCAGATTGCCCTTGAATTTCCTAAGACCATACATGATCCCTTGCAGATGAACCCTTTAAATGTTCACCAAACTGTTTGCCCATTCTGAGCACAATATATATTTCAGAACTAATGGTAATTTTGGTAATATATTTTTCTTCTGGTTTGACCCATTTTGGGATCTCTGCCACTGAGACTTTTGCCGCCACATTAATACAACTGATGTAAATAGCATTTGGTTTGTGTGTTTATTGTGCTCAAGGCATTGAAAACTCTTTTCCCTTTTTCAGATACCCAGCTACTATGTTACTTGCTTTGACAAGTTTCTACTGAAAACTATTTCAGCTTTACCTTGAGGAAGAATTCAGTGCCCTTTTCCATGATCTGTTGGATCTGCAGGAAGCCAGCGGTATACATGAGGAGAAACTGGTCCCCCACCGTCATGCTGAGACGGCCTGTGTAGCAGAATGCCAAAATCTGCTGGAAGCTCTGGGGCTGCACAGCCGCCGGGAGCTCCACTACCGTTGGGCTCTCATTGCTGCTACCGCCTCCACTATTGCTACTGCTGCTGCTGCTGCTGAAAAGGTCCCGGAAATAAGAACTGCTAGCAGCCAGCACAGCTCGATGGGCCTAAGACAAAAGCAGATAAGTAAAGAATTTGAATTAGAACCTTTGAGAGTAGTGCTGATTTTGAATATTAAGTGTAAGATTTTGTATTTGAGGTATTTACTCTTCTCTCTCACTTACTGATATAAAATCAGAGAGATAATTTCTGTATTCAATGTTTTGCTCAGGGGCATTTCAACACAGAGTACAAGGCTGCTGCTGACATCTAACCAGGGACGTTCAGGTGATGAGACACCTTAGGTCAGACCTTCTAAGCAAAGGGCTTGTGGTGAATGAACCCCATACAGAGTTCCTTGATATGAAGACAGGGTGTTTAGGACTGGATATCAATCAAATTTGTCTATACTCTAATTGAGTTTTGGTACCAAAAACTAAAACTAGACTAACCAATCAACTATTGGTGAGATGAACAGCATTTAAGTACTGAGGTTAGATACCCAGCCATTTATGTATTTATGTATATATTTAATAGGTCTTACAATAAGGTACCTAAAATACTGATATGGAACTCTCCCAATGTTGGAAAGAAAGCCATACTCAGAGAGACAGCTCGCTTACTGTTGGGGTCATTTACATTTTGGGAACTAAAAACGAGGTTACAGGGCAGAGAAGGTTAAGAAAATCTGCCTAGATGAGAGTGAGGAACGACGTCCAACCAAGACTCAGGGCATTACAATCAGGGGCCTTAAAAAAGTTTTCTAAAAAAATTAATCTTTAACCTTTACAGGAGAAGTGGGAAATTACATGCCATTAGGGACGTCCAGTTGCCATTCCAAGTAAAGACTACACCAGGTGATTTAACTAAACCAAACCTTCAGCTAGAGAGGAAGAATTTCGCAAAATCTCCCAATATACTGGGATGAAAAACTGCACACTGTGAAAGTGTATCATCATTCCAGGTTTGACGACGCAGCGTCCACAAAAAAAAAAAAAAAAAAAGAATAGTTACAAAAAGTTACACTGTCCCCTCCTTGTTTACATCCAAGCCTTAAATTCTCGAAATTTAGCCTCAGCTTTCAATATAAGTGTAATTTCCATTATGAAAACAATAATAAGTTGCTGTCTCATCAGTACCTTGAAGGCATGGCCCTTGACCACCACGGAGACGTCGCAGTAGAGGCCTTGCAGCCGCTGCTCATTCAGACACTCTAAAACATTGTTGCCAAAGTTTGGGATCGCCATCTGGAGGGTCTGGGCCATGGTGCGCCTACGCACACCACCAAAGGGTCTTGTTGGGAAAGAAAGAGAGACAGAAAGAAAGAGAGGAATGACACAGTTACAATAAGTGACAAAGTTATACCCCTCCCACACATAAACTCCGTGTATAACGCTGGTTATTAACTTCACTTGGAAGCATCAGGCTGTTGCTGTTTATACTGGGTAAGCAAATGTAGTGCCATACACATTACTCCTAAACAGGGTTTTGATTGTTGTGTTTTACACTGGATATTTATTTTACTTGGACAACCATATAGGCTAGTAAGCTCACAGAGCTTGTGCAGCCAGATCTCCATCTTGTCACTAAAATCTAGGTCAGAAAAGGGCAGGACTGCCCTTAAACTTTCAATTAATACAGTAACATTGAGGAGAACTTGTTTGTACCCCCAAAAAACTATGTCTTCAGATGCAAATGTTTTCAACCTACCACCAACTAAACAGCTAGGTCAGGATTTCCAAAAGGCGTTTTTTGACGAGCTTGTCTCCAGACCTCTGTGAGTTTAATGAGCTGGAGGACTGGCTATGTGAGATTCATACACTATATACCTGTAGATTAACTCAGTGACTCATCTATTACCCCGTGTTTACCCTCTCACACAGAGGTTACACTGCTTTATCCCTGGTTATATGAGCAGGGTGATGATCCCAGGTGGGATAACTTGGGCAGACCCATTCACAACAATGACAAAAACTGTTTTATCTTGTGATGTTTCTTTGGTGTGAGGAGGGCAGGCATCAGCAGGCAATGTGAGGGCTACTTAGAAGCCTTCCGGATATACTGAAATGACTTCCGGATATACTGAAATGCTTTCACGCGCATACATGTGTGAAAAGCTTCTCACTCATGCTTATGAGATTTTTCTTTCACATAGCCTAGTTAAAGTTTCATGCTGTGTGAGTGTTTCACATGTGTCGGTATGAGCATTTCATATGTACGTGTGAGCCCGTTTCACCTGTGTGTGAATGACAGTTTCATATGTATGAATGCACCCATTTCATGCGCATCTGTACGAACATTTCATAAGTGTGTGTGTGTGTGTGTGTGTGTGTGTTTCACATGTGTCAATATGAGCGTTTCACATATGTGTGTGTGAGTTTTCAGTAGTACGGATGCGTGTGGAAAGTGTCACATGTGAATGCGTGCGTGTTTCGTATGCGTTTGTGTAACAAAAGGCTGAATTATTTCCTAAATGGCCCCTCAAAGTAATGTAACATGGCTATGTTAAAAGACAGAGAGCTCAAGGAGAAAAGACCTAAAACAAAACAGGTGAGGAATGTCATACTCTTACATTAATGGATGCAGTAAAATGGCTGACCATCTTTCACTGGGACAAAGTAATACCAAACATACACTAAACCTAATGGAGGTCTATTTTTACTACTAGGGCAAAGTCTCCATAATGAAATGCCTCTATTCTACAGAAAAGTAGTCCTGAATAAGATTTATATCCCTTGGCATATCCAACTGACACAGGCCACAAATATTTCTTCACACAGTCCTAGTGAAGGCTTTTGGCATGCTCATAGGACGTTGATATTTGAAACAAAGTTTCGTTGAAGCTTCCATGGATAATCTACATTGCATTAATCCTATACATCACTTCAGCCTTGCAGTAGTTGTTATTGCCAGGAGCAGGCTCAGTAAAAGCCTTTTTTATTTCTGTCTTCTATGAGCTATAAAACCCCATGTCCTTAGATAACTGGGTCGTGTACTGTTATTCTATGTGCAAAAGTGTGTGGCCTAAATAAACACCACATAGCATGTTTCCATTCATTTCTCTAAACAGTCAAAGGCAAACATACCCCCTTGCCCTGCACCCTCTCAAAGATTCCTATATTATCCCTGTCAATATTAAATTAAAGTGAACCAAAGTTCACTGCTTGATTCTGTAAGATAGCTTTGTTTTCAGTGACAGGATATGTAAACACACAATGCAGATATTATACCAGATCATTGTTTTCTGTTTTAGATTTTGAATACATTACCTCATTCTACGAACAGCATGGGGAGGAATCTACTTTTCAGTACTTGGACTTGTATGTATAAGCACATTATATGCCCTCTGTACCCACAACTACTATATAACCTCCACAATAGCAGCTAACAATAAAACAGATCCATTGATAAGCATTTCATTGACCATAAACCTTTACTTAAACCAGTGTTTTCACATATATGTATGTGAAAACACTGTATACAGATGAGTATACAGGCCTGCACTGTACAAAAGTGTGCATGCATAACCTAGACAACTTTTCACACGGATGCGTTACCACTTAAAAGTGTTGCATGCATGCTGCGCGCACACACACACACACACACACACACACACACACACAGACAGAGAAATACATACCAAACAAAGACAATCTCTGATACTGTGAGAACAAACTGATTGAAGCCCACCCTGTGAGAGCCATACAAGCAACTTTGGTGTGACTGACTGATGAGGGCTGGAGTGAGCCACCCCATCATATCCAAAGCCTTTCATCTGGGACCTAGCCAAGCTCCAGGGTAAAGAGAAATGCTCTCTTTGTCTCTGTCTCACTCAAGCTCCCTCTCCCTCATACTAAAACACAGATGCGCACACACAAACTCAAACAAACCCACAAAAGGCACACTGAGTCACACACAGGCATTAGACAATACTGCTTGTTTACAGTTTGGCGAGCCGCAGTAAGCACACATGCGTGCACATAAAGACACACAAACACGGGGCTGAGAGCAGGGTGTGTTTGCACAGTTTGCTCTGACAGTGAGAGAGAATGTGACTGTGTGTGTGTGTGTGTGTGCATGTGTGTCTTTATGCACCAAGGAGGGGCGGTGAGGCCTGCAGAGATGAGAGGGATCATCTGAGGTCCTTATTCCATTAAATATATAGAGCGCAGCAATGTGAACGAATGAAATTCACCCCAACTCACCCTGTGGCTTAGCTCTCATACCAACCAGCCTGGTGAGGAAAGTAGGTCAAACATACTCACAACATACTTAAGACCTTAGACTTTTCATAGTAAGCCTTAAGAATGTTTTGCCTGAAATCAAAGGGCTATGTTATGTTATGTTATTATGGGACAGCTGTCAACATATTTTGAAATGTACACTGTCTAACTACTTTCCAGTTTATCCAGTTTTACAATGGAAAACAGCATGGGCTTTTACATTGCTTTGTGGGTGATTACTGTGGAGTCATTGGTGCAGCTGGCACACAATGCATTCCCTCTATAAGCATTTCCTGGTTCTCATGTGCCCATGCCTGCATGGCTGTGCTACTCCTATCAAGTCAAGACACACATACTGATTCGTGATTATTCTTATATAACAAGGAGACTCTGAATATCAAGCAGCACAGACACCAAAAGCTTCTAAACTTCTTAACTCCATGTTGCATACCCTATAAGTACTCCCGACTATAGTCTGCCTCTGTCCAGGAGTGTTTAAACAGGAAAGGATTCCGGATAATGGGGAAGGAGCTCTTTAACACACCGGGATGACCGCGCCGTATGCCAGTCTACCCGCCGGCAGTGCTCCACTGTCTGCTGGCACCGGAGCCGGGAGGCAACGGGAGGGGGGCGACACAGGATGGCAGCAAGCCTCGGTGAAACCCGGGTGAAGGTGACGGTGTGTTACTGTTTACGTGCCGTCAAATGGCATTCAAGCATATTAATCTGAACCATCTTCAGCAGACTAAGCGCTCGTAATTTGTCCCCCTTTCCCTTGTGGCTGACAGCGCTGAAATGTTAGATGCCCTCTCCCATCCGCAGCAGGCCTATAGAGGTGGCTAATGGCTAAGCTAACACTACTGTTAAATATTTTGGGTTCGCCCCGGCGCACCATCCACCTCATGCACACTCAGCCCAGCTGCACAATGTCAAGCATTTCCGCGATAGTCCACACTCAAAAGATAAACAAAACACTTACTGCCTGTGCGGACGAGGTAGCCGTGCTGCGACGCCGGTTGTCAAGCCCAAATGTTGCTTATTTAAATATTTTGGTGATGGGGGAAATCGCTCCCCCTGCCATTCTCCATTCTACCGACATCAACAGGTCATCCCAGGACACGCAGCAGCTGAGGGCGAGCCAGACGGAACCAGTGCGGCACGGAGCGGGGGGTGGGAGCACAACAAGGCACAATTCTTTACAACCGGCGCTCGCAAGAGTTGCTGTGCCAAAAAACCTGACTGCCATCGCATTTTCGCATATTAGAGAGAAGAGCGAGAAGAGCTACATGAAATTTAACGCCACTTGCACTCCATGCTGATGAAAGGGTACATTTCACTGTTTTGAAAACGCTGGGATAGGCTAAAAAAGTTTAGCACTGTGCCAACCTGGACCCATCCCCTAAGTCACATACTTGTCTCAAACTTAAATGTACCATATCTGTTGGACCGTCCATTATCAACCCAAATCCACGGCGCTAACTAAGGACACCGGCACAGCAGACCCCCCCCTGCAGCCGCCGGTGGATCCTCAGACGACCCCGGCAGGACGCCTCACACAACGGCAGACAAGACACTCACCCCCTCGCTGGGAAGTTGATGCAGGGCGTCCGTTCAAAGGAGGAGAAGCAGCGCTCTCTCTCTCCGCTTTTCCTCGCTCCAGGCAGCCATTCAGTGTGAGCGAAGCGCCGATAGCAGAGCCATCGAGGGCGGTACAGTATCCCAGGGGATTGCGGAACACAGAGCCACTGATCGCACAGAACAGAAGAGGAGGAAGACAAGCATGACGCGCTCGTCATTCAATCGCATGATCGTTTCGAGCGCAGCCTCAATTTGGGGAGAGCTATCCCACGACGTATCCGACAGTGTTTGCGCATTGGCACAGCAGCAGCCTGCAGGGAGATACCGTCTCTCACTCTCTCCTCTCTCTCCCTCTCTCTTCCTCTATCTCTCTCTCCGCATATTAGAATTGGGAAAAGTAGGCCGTGTGTGTGTACTTATTCAACTTGAGTGAACTCGGCGGGCGCATATAAAGTAGGGATGAAGCCGCGCCCTTGTTGGCTGTAAACAAGGGACACATTATGTGCAAAATACAGGGTGCTGTCACACCTACACACGCACCTGTGTTCAACTGATACACAGTTGGCTGTAAGCCATGTAGTTGCATTATCTATAACGCCAAGAAAGCATGTTAGGTCCTAATTATAGGTCAAACCCAAAGTGTATGACTATAGGCTAGACCTCTGCTCGACCAGGCTATTCAACAATATGTAGCATCCTAAGCCTAATGTACATAATGCATAAACATCCATTCTGTGCATATTCTTGCATTTATTCATGTGAAGCTGGAGGCACATCAGATATTCAGCCATCATACGTATTCCATATGCCAACAGTACTCACTGAAACATAGAAAGTTACCATTGGAGTTATGGATTCATAAATAAATGTCTTCAAAATAGTGTCACACTTGGCAGCAATGGCTGTGAATATGTAGGCTATATAAGATGAATAAAGTAACAATAACCTGAACAGAAGGAAACCAAACCTTGGTTATACTAAACAGTGTCATGGGAAAATACATTTGTTACAGTTCTGTTCATGTGCATTTTTGTCCTGTAATATTACAGATAATTTTCTGTGCTCATTTTAGAATGACCAACATCTCAGACTGCATTTTGAAGTTAGAGTAAATCTTTAGTCACTGGATTATTTTGGTTTTGACCTCTCTGTAATATCATACAGAATGGCAGGTCTTTCATTCATGTTTCATTGGCCTGTCTATTATACTGTATATCCATTTGAGCAGAGGCTGAGGTCAGTTATTACAACTGTGATCACCAAATTCTTAATTGGGATTTTGAAGAGAAAATATACCCTAAAATAGGAATTACATGTTACTTATTTATACAGCTCAATTTAATTCATACATTTGAAGTACACTGAATATTTTATCAGCAAATAATGGAAAAACTATTAGGACAATTTACAGAATGCATGCTGAGTTTATTGGAGATATGGGGCCATTCAAGTTATGCTAATTTTAATGTAATATTTCAAAATAAAATTGTATGACCCACAAGTGAGTGACTGAAGTGTCACCTGATGACATCATCCATTCAAGTCACAATTTTCTGATTTTGCAGGTATTGACCACATCTCATTCGTGTCTGGTACAGATTTGATAAGAGAAAATAATATGATTTATGTTTCATTCCCATTTATATGTGTAATTTATAAAATTAGTGAGTGTCCCTATACTTTTTTGCATTCAGTAGCTATTAAATGGGGCTTGGCCTTTTGAATGTCTGGCTTTCAGTGTTATCTGTATATGGGATAACATTTCATGCTATGTTGATAAATGGTGGATTGCCCTACATGTTAGAAAATTAGTTGGCCTCGACGTGCCTCTAAATGGTTAAATAGTTCCCTGTGTGTTTTTATTGCAGAGGTGTAGTAGATATACTTTAAATCTGAGTCACATAATAAAACAATTTCAATCTTAACCAGGGTTTGGAACTGTTTTATCATAACTGCATCATGACTTTCTGCGCACTGGTGCCCCACCGCATGCATCTGGTGCCCTTTTTTTATTTTTTCCGCCCCTGCCCCTCAGACAGCCTAAGTCCGCCACTGTTTACAACATTAATTCACAGTAGATTTAAGTAGGAGTTTTTGACGCTGATCAATAAAAACAAATACTTTGAGAGGAAAGTGATAACAAATCTCTACAAATTCAACATAAATATTTGAATAATTGAAAATATTCATCCCCTTTACTGTGTCACATCAAAGTCATCACTGATGGAGATAGTTGTTTTTAGAAGTCAAAAGTTAAGTGAAAATAACCTGTATAATCAAGTGTGACAAGTGATTTAAATTTAAATAGACCTATGTCTGGAAGGTCCAACTGCTGGTTATTCAATAGGCATTATTTACACCTGTGCTTTCCTACTGTGACATGTCAAAATGTCTTCAGTGAAAATGTCTACTAGGCTGGACTCACAATGTTAATTATTTAAATTGCTGTTCAATTTGGTGTGTTCAGTTTGGTCAAGTGTTAATGTTATTTAATTTCACATATTTTCTTTTCATTGCAAAATCACCCATAGTAAGATTAAAATTAAAATGCTAAGACTTATGACACCACTGAATTCAAATGCCTCAGAAGATTAATAAAGGTGTAATATCAAAGCTTGGTCCTGCTGCAAACAAATATTATGATAAAATGTAAAATTGAATTTCCAGAATCAAACATTAAACATCAGTTTGATTTAATTCCAGTTTAATACCATTGTCGGGTATAACATAATATATTTTTACATTTTATACATTTTCTCTCTTTCATTCATAAGAATAGAATGGAGCATATAGACAGCATATAATCTGCCTTACACAATGACGATTCTCTCAGTTTATTAATAACAAGAACTCTGGCACTGTATTTCATTTTGAGCTTCAAAGCATGTGACCTAGGCCTTAAAAATCCCCGAAACGATACTGTAATGGTCATTAAACCGTATTTGAACGATGGGTTTACACAAAATGAACCTGCAAAATAACAGTTGTGATTTTCTGTATTATGTTTTCAAGAAAAGCTGATGTAGGGAATTGCTGTAAATTCACAGCAAAATGATATCACAACTCTGTTGTTTTTTTCACCAGTCCAATCACACATTTGCTTGATACACCCACCCAGAAATGACATTGGCTATCCTAGAATTTTTTAACAAACATTGCAGTATTATATACCTGTTTTAATAATAGTTTATTGTAAAAATTGCAACAGGAAATATGCTTCAATTCCCCAATGTCTTATGACACTAACCAACAGGAAGGTGTCCATGGGTCAGAAGCTCAGAGCCAGTGTACCCTGAAATAACCCTGTGACTTGAATGAGGATGCAAGTGAGAAACACAGACATTAAAAAACAAAAAAAACAAAAACACAAAACAACGCAGTGTCAGTTTCACTGGTAAAAACAGAAGAGGGTAAAATATGGCAGAGAAAGAGAACACCCTTCTCTCCTTGTGTTTTGAATGCTCTGAAGTGTCTTCCTGGAGATAGTCGTTGTGGGAGCTTGTACTGTACTACCATCTAGAGGATAATGAAGAGGCAAATGAACAACACCTCTGCACTATCTGAAGAAATTAAAAACTTCATGATGTGTATGTTGGACCAGTGATTTTAAATGGTTACACTTATGTAGAAGAAACGTCAACACCCCCATACCTGGATCACGTGCTGACATCTGAACATGATAAAATCCAATTCAGTGCTGCTTCTCCTGACAATTTTCAGATTTAGGGCATCTTCTTTCCTCTTTAATACCAACATCAATAAGGTCTGACCCCGCCCCTCCTCCTGCGGTCCACACAGGTGAATGGTGTCCAACAGGTCATGACTTAGACCTACCAAGGAGTTAACCGTTTCAGCTGCATGTTATTCCTGGTGTATAGAAAAAGTAAAATATGGAAGTAAAACATTTTAGCAGTCTTCAGTTTGTCAGGTCGTTGGGGATTTAGCCGTTTGGCGAAGATTTGGAGTCCCGGTTTTCTTCTCACACCGAGGTAAAGTGATGAGTCAGTTTTAATTTAACGTCGTTACGGTTGTTTTAGGGTGTGTTTTGTCAGTAGAGCTGTCTCTGTTCATGTGTTGGTGGGCTAGCAGGCTAATGTTTGGTCAGACCTACAACATTGAGTTAAAACAGTTTGTCTTAATATTTGCTGTTGCCTCACTCTTTACTAGCTTAATTCATGATAGATAGGCTGATGCCTACTAAGCCATGCAAAATGCCCCTTTACACTCTGTCTAGTTTACGGTACCTTGTGACAGAGAAGGCAAATGAGTTAGAGTTTTGACCTAAAAACACTGGCCTCAGGTTTTGGGTCAGGTTTGGTGTTGGGTTTTGTCTTTGCTAGCCAGTTAGTGTTAACTTGGATATTAGACATTCACTCCGGATCCATCATTAATGTTATTATTTAGCCTACAGCTGTGCTTTTCTGTGACATGTCAACATGTCATACTGATAAAGGCCTATTGGTGACATATTGTAGATCAACATGATTAATAGAATGTTGCCACCTGCTGGAAGTGTTTATAACTAAAATGTGTATGCCTTGCATTATCATTTGAAATCGTACTTTTGTTGCAACAGTGATTTCAACATTGTTGTGGAGCACTCATTTGAATATTCAAAATCTTGTAAATTGCTATCTGGACAAGCCCTCATGAACTACTGTACTCTCTGGTTGCTAGTTGGTTGACACCAAAGCATAATACAAATACTATTTGTGAAACTACCAATGCAATTTTAAGCTTGTGTTGTTTACTGTTTGAAAAAGCCTGTTTGCATGTGTGGTGGAATAGCACAGAATGTATGTCTTTATTTATGATTGTGATCATGATTTATGAAGTATATTGTTTTGCCCTTTGCACAGAAAGGATGAACTAAAACAATATGTGTGAAAATCTTTCTTGTTTAGAATTACTTTGGCTCTCTTTTAGAGACATGCGATGTAAGTGATGCTCATACTGTACAGTGTATGTAACTAGAGCACAGAGGTGTATTACCAGAAAAGAATATGTTGGCTTCTTGCTCTGCTCTTTCTTTACATTGTCTTTTATTGGGGTCATGTTGGTCATACCACTCTATACAGTTGTCAGACTTTGCCCCAGAGGTCGTCTTTGTTATGTGTTTGAGGTCAGGTGCCAATCAAATATGCAAAGGAAACAGACAGTGATATTGTATCACATTTTATGTCTTTTTCCTTTGCTTATTTGGTTGGTAGTAGGACTTCTAGACACGTGTTAGCATTAATTTGATGGCAGCTTACACAGCATAAACAGAGCATCAG
This sequence comes from Macquaria ambigua, assembly GCA_008360985.2. NCBI lineage: Eukaryota > Metazoa > Chordata > Actinopteri > Centrarchiformes > Percichthyidae > Macquaria > Macquaria ambigua. Next base: position 31,571 of record VMKM01001750.1, on the reverse strand, counting down.
TGTATTTGTGTAACTTGGTAATTATTCACATAGTGCCATAACGTGGTTGGTATGGTTGGACTCTGGGTTTGGTCTCTGGATGGGTGTTTCTTGTCACTATGGTGTTTTAAAACTTGACATGTCTTGATTTATTCTAGCTCATCCTTGTCTTTTTCTTTTGAAGCAATTGTGACAATTGTGAGGTGGAGCGATGAGGCTTATGCTGTGGTATGCTTTTTCCCCCTTTTCCTTTAATTTGGTTATTTAATTGAAAATGCATTTTAGAAAGTATCTGTACATGTGCATCTAGACTGGGCTTACATTTTTCAGAATATTAAAGACAATGAATTCCCCTCCTGAATGTATTGCTTGTTTGTGTGAAAAATGGAGACGGACATGGATGGACATAGGAACAATAACATCAGTCTGCTCAATGGTGTCTGCTGTAGACCATGTATGCAACTACATGCACTGTGTGTGTGTGTGTGTCTGTGTGTGAGCTTTGAAGATAGGATGAAAATGATGTTGATGATCATTAGAATGACAACATTCATTCATTCATGACAAAAATGTTATTTCTTATCTTTTTCTCATCCCGTATTTTATTTTGTTTCCTTTTAAACTGATATGGTTTAAAAGCTGCTTCTCTCTCAATAACCCTAAGATAAGATAAGTCTTTATTTCCCAGGTAAAGCTGACTGTGCATGTCTGCTCTTTTTAGCACTGAACTACTTCACATTTCAGTTGAATGTGTTTAACGCTGCTCAGTACAACCACAGCCTTCTACTGTTGGCCACTGGGCAGTTTTGAGGTTGAGTACCTTGCTCAGTGGTGCCTTAACAGTAGAGAGAGGATAGTTCTTCTATATGTGTGAGGATGTTTGCTTGTTACTTGTCCCTGGTTTATATTGACACACTGAAGGGGTCAAGCAAGGACCCAGAGGGAGGGGGGCTTGGCATAAGAGGATGGGAGGATAGGGGGGTGTTAGACAGGGAGACGCTCTCAGGCAGCCTGCTGGGCATGGTGCCCTGCTTCCCTGTTGCTGGTCCCTTGGCTCTTAGACTGGCAGCAGCATGCTGTGACTCCATCCCAGCAACAGCGTCACAGATTTGGGCTGGCTGCCACGAGGTCCCCAGCCAATCAGGGCACTCACAGTGCCAGATCACTCCAGAGGTAGCCAATGGTAAGCCTGGATGTGCTTAGTGTCATCCCTCCCAGATGTGAATTCCTTTAAACCCACAAGGTACACAAATGCAGACACAAACATGCAGCTCTAACTCAAAGACAGAGTGCACACATTTACAGTGACTGTGTGTGTGTGTGTGTGTGTGTGTGTGTGTGTGTATGGAAAGGAGAAGAGATACAAAAACTGTCTGTGTGTTTTCATGTGAATGTACCTCTGTATCATACCATTTAGTAAGTCCAGTTCAGACCTGTCAGCATCTTCAAATTACTACACAACTAGTGTTTCTCATCAAAGTGGCAAATCACCACTGCTGCATGTAGAGCTTTGTCTCACTCTTGTGGACTATCTGAGTAATACAGGGGTGTTGGTATTATGACACGGTGTACTGTAGTACTAAGCATATTCCTCAAGAATAACTACTGTTTTACATCAGTATGTGTCATCATTTGTTTTATTGTAATCGATGAGGCAAATTGTCACAAACTTTGTTTTCCATATTTGAATCTTTATTTTTCTAAATGCAAGAATAAGTCCAGTGACAGAATATTTGTTCATTACATTGGTATTTGAATCTTAAAGTGAGAATTTAATTTAAAGCTTCGTTTATTTTATTTATTTATTGTTGTCTCGTTTCCTCTTATACACACATGCATTACATCAGTGCCACACCAAATATATAACTGAAACATAAAAAGAAATGAATATAGTATAAACCAATTCCATAAAATATAATAGAAATATCAAAAACAAAGAAAATGAATTAATTACACTTTAAAACTAGTAAGACCACATGACATCAAAAATCCTCCACATTTTGATCATAAAGTGGGATCTGTCCTGGGGTCATCATCATTTAGTCTAAAAGGAGAAAACATAGGGAATGTGTCAGGATCTGGTGACAGTTTTGTTTTGTATAAAAATATAAACAAAATTACATTCAAACTACCCAAAAATATGAATATTCTATATGACAATATTAATTAAACATAGCAGAGATATTAAAACCAAACAAGTGATATGAAATACTGTACTGGAAGATTACTTTAACATACCCAAACTACTACAACTGCTGTAACTTACCTTAATCACGGTAGCCAAGACACCATAGATGATGGAGATGAGGAAAAGAAGGAGGAAAGTGAAAGCCATATACCAGCTTTCCACATCTATGTCTTCGCTCACGTCAGCATGCATGATGTCATCCCAGAAATGATAGTCCTCCAAGATGTCTGTGAAATAATTAAAATGAGATTTGTCAGTTAACTATTCCATTGACTTTGTTATAGTGGAAGAGGGACTGCAAAGAGATATTGATAAAATAATCCACGCAGTTACCAAACTGACTCACAAAAGGTGGTTAACCCAGTATGTACAGTCTTTAATGTGTAAGAAAGACATGGATGGATGGAGGAACCAGCACCTGGTTTAGATAGATCCAGGGACTGGATGGTGTTTGCATGCGTCACCCTGCAGGTGAGGACATCCCCAGGTAACCAGTTGACTCCGGACAGACGAAGGTGGCTTTGGATGCTGAACTTTCCGTTTGGGCCTCTGTGGGGTTCACTAGTGTTGTAGTCCAACAGTTCCGTGGTGTGATCAAGAAACCAAGTGATGTTAATGGATGCAGGGCTGAAGCCAAAGACCAGGCACACAAGTTCACCAGAGCCCTGGAGCAAGGTGGCTGAAGGTTTGCTGTAGGTCACTGCGGCTGTGGAAAATAGTCAGAAATTTTTTTTTTTATTAATTTGTATTGAGGAAGGTCATGGAGCAAGAATCAGGATAGATTTACATGTTAGAAAGATTTGTCTCGGTATTGAACGCAAAGTGCTTTCATGAAAATGTTAAAATCACTTTTAATTAAGGGAGAGCAAAGGCGATATACTTCTTTACTTCTTTACCTTTGAGCTTACACGACTGCTACTGAGCAACACTGAGACCTGAGAAGAATGAGAGACGACGATGTAGGGATGTCCCGATCAAGTTTTTTTTACCCTGATCCTGATCCGAGTCCTTTAATATTGGGTATCTGCAGATACCAAGTCCGATCCGATACTTACACTTACTTTAATGTTGATTAAATATTTATCTGATATGTTGAAATAACAGCTGTAGCCTTCTAAATTTGGCACACCTTATTTTTTCAGGAGCTACTTGATCCAAACAAGTTGATACGCTTAAATTATTGATGTGATATTAAGGAAATTTTAACTGGAAGACTGGGATTTCTAAAACTGATGTGAAGCGATCACCTAGAGAGAAGACCAGTTGTTGGGACTACAGAAACACTCAGTCCACTCGCGGTTGTACAGCGGTGTTACAGAGTGATGCTTCTTTTACCTCATGAACAATCTTTGGCTGAGTACAGACACCGACTTGCAGACAACAACCAAGTTTTATTTTGGCCTGCCATCATGGATTTAACATTAATTAGTGACAGCTGATATAACCTGCCGTCGTTTGTCATTTTAGCCAGTGAAAGCGACGGTTTGCACCGGCTAAACATGAGAAACTGCTTCCTGGATGTTTTGTACAATGATGTTTGCATATGAGAAAGAGAGAGGAGAGATAACGGAGTCATTACTGTTGGAGTTTAGCAAAATTTGCCAACACTCATCGGTGCAACCAAATAATTTGTCCTCCTCAGGATCGTCTCAGGACATCTCTACTACGATGTAATGAACAACACCAGGGAACTACAATTTTACTAAATGCTAATTATGAGCTCACCAAACACATCCTTTATAGTGCTTTCAAACGGCATTTCAGATGTCTCATGTCTGACAACACAAGAATACGTAGACTCCTTGTCCTCAGTTTTGGATACGTTTAGTCTGCTGCTCATTGAATAAGTGCTGCTCCCTGTGTATTTCCAGGCAGGACTGTTGGTGTAGCGAGTTGAAGGGAGTTTCTGGCTATTGTCTTCCCAGTACACTAAAATGTTAGATGGGAAAAATCCTGAAACTAGACAAATAAGTGTGAGGATGTCTGATGACAGCTCAGAGGCAGTTGGTTGTGTTATCTTCACTGTTGGTGGATACAGGTCTTGAGAAACACAAAAAGAAGACAAAAGTAAATAAGGGTTTATATTTTGGCTGTTTCATCCGCTTCATTTAGTCACAACCAGCACAGGCATCATGGATATTATTTTTTTAATGGCAAGTTTCTGATGCTTTTTATGTATAACAGTACCTGTGCTTTTGCTTATATGGTCCTCGTAGCTCTGGTTGGAACATCGGTGCTTTCCCTCACACGACACTTGTTTATATGCATTCCAGTCCTCCGCTGACACATTGAGGAGGCTCCGCAAAGTCTCTGTCCCATTGCCGTGACTCACTGGTGGCTCCGTGTGGACATTGAGAGAATATTTATTCCCACCTACTTTCCAGGTGACTGAGAAATCATTAAGAGTAGGGCCGACCAGAAGACAGGTGATAGTCACTTGTCCCTTGTTCTGAAGCTCCTGGAGTGGTGCTTCCTGAACATATACGCCAACTATCTGAGATGATGCTGGAGTTACTGAAAACAGAACATGACATTAAAGGGGGAGACAATGTCAATAATCAAGTAATGTTTATGAGATAAAATGTCATTAAGTGTCTTAAATGCTTGATGGATGATTCAGAAACTGTGTGAATGTATTTATTCTACACTTAATTCATTAATATGATTATGGATCATGGTTTCATTATACCTGAACAGAGGCTGATTTCCTTTTCAACGTTTTTGTTCAGAGCCTTGTCCGACACCTCACAAGTGAAGACCTTCCCGGTTTTCCACTCTGCTTGAGGGATATGGAGTTGACTGGTTACTGCCACACGTCCATCTGCACCCATGCTGATGTCATTAGTTGAAGGAGATCTATGCTGAGACTCAGAAAACCATTTAATTTGAGGGTTGAAGCCCCATCCAGAGCACATGAGTCTCTGTGGTTCTGACTCTTTACTGGGGACCAGAAGGAGCTCCACTGATGGGTCCACTAAATGAGAGATGAATCAGAGCATCAATCAATCCATTAATTTAAACAGACTAATAAAGTGTGAAACAACTAGACAAAATCAACTGTCATTAAGGGAAAGCAGAGTAACTCCTCTCACCAAAAATATTGCCAGTGGAGTTTGAGTTGACGCTGCTGGAGAAACCTTGATCCACTTTGCAGGTGAAACTTGTGTCACTTTTCCAGTAGTTTTGAGGGACAGTGAAGCGTCTACTGATTGAATGGGGGCCTGGGGTTTCAGGGAGATCAACATACTCTTTGATAGATATGTCATCACCGTTGGCCTGAAAGGTGACATAGAGGTCACTGGGGGAGAGTTTTGTGATGTAACACTCCAGCACAGCACTGTTTCCCTTCAGCAAATCTGGGAGAGATCTCCTGATCTCCACTGATGGAGTTGTAACTGCAGGCCCTGGATGATAACGACAGGAAACAATGCAGAATTATATCTTTTAGGTCCTTCGCTGTCACAAGACTTCTGATTTTCACGTTGCTTTCGTCTTACCTGCAACATTTATTGTCTCCTCAGTGGATGGGAAGCAGCGATGTTCAGCTTTACATTTTAGAAGCTTCAGTTGTTTCCAGTCACTTGAGGAAACTGTCAGAGTGCTTATTAAATGAGTTTTGTTTGTGGCCTGGTTCACTTTGTTACTGTCTTGGAGTTTCCCATCCATCAGCCAGGTCACCTTGGCATCAAACACGGTGCAGACTGAACATGTTGCCTTCACCTCAGACGTTGACATCATTACTGTCTTGAAGCTGGGAATCTCCACATGCATGAAAGGAGCGGTGCTTGCATAGACTGCAGAAAGATGTGTTTGGCCTTATTTGTTAATCTAATTAAAACGACTTAATTTATTACAACATGCATATTTTTTTAAATATTAAAGTTCAATATATCAGAATTTTTCATATGTGCGGTGAGACATTAGCTGTACATACTTACTTTGACAAATACTTGTTGTTTTTTTTAATTCACTGTTGTTGTGAATGGACTTGCATGTAAAACTTGAACCATCTGACCACTCTTTCATATTTGGTTCAATCTCACTGCTTAGACTGAAGGTTTTCTCCACTCTCTCCACACTCTGCAGCTTCCTTTGGATTTGCACAATGTTTAGAGGTTGGTTGTCCCGTTGCCACGTCACACTCAGTTTATCTGGAAAGAAGCCACTGAGGGTGCAGATGAGTCTGACTGGTGAGGCTCCGAATTTACCTTCCCAGACAGGATGTAATGTGATGTTTGGAGAGACAACCCGCTGTCCTGAGATGGAGAAGAGATTATTTTGTCTTTACTCATTCTAAATGTTGGATGTGGACATTTTTAAAATATGAGCTGATTTCATCTCTTCAGTTATACATACCTTCAGATTTTGGTTAAGTAACCAACTGTGTTGTCTCAATTCTGTTGTGTAATGTCTTTTTATTTAGGCTAGATGGCAGAGTAGTACTTTTACAGTGTCTGGTGGAGATAGTGCTGGAAGTATGTTGCACAGATGTCGCAGCATGACAGAGCAGAGCGATCAGGGCTAGCAGCAAGCGGAAGCATTGAGTAACACCCAGGTCCCAAAAAAGTACTAAAATACAGAAGTGAAACAATGCAAAGAGCAACGGTGCATCACAGACACCAGGTGTGAGGTGTGGTTATGCCAGTAACAGAAACAGTGCGCACATTTAAATTTCTCATATCAGTTTACATATGTTATCACATAGATTTTACATGGCTTCTCATGACTTTGCTATAGGCTTTAGTTCTCAGGTCTATTAAAAATAGACTCGAGAACTAACTGACTGTAAAATCTCAATTTACATATTGAGTTGAACATGGGCTGTTGCTTCCAGGTGCTGGGGAGGTGATGAACATAACAACATATTACATGATAAAATAATTTAAAAAATTGTTATGAGTATTATGCTTTAAACCTTTATAGGTGAAACTACAGACAGTAAAAACAATTTCAAAATAATGGAAGAGAGAAAAAAGTTGGAGGAGCAACATCAATGGTTATCTTCATTTAAACATTTATTTTCAAAATGATACAAAGCTCTTGTAATTAGAATGGAAAAAAAGGACAGCTGTGATTACTTACATGATACTATGAGTTTATAAGAAAAAACGTGTGAAAAATACTTTCTTTTTACAGAGAGTTCACCATGTTTCATTTAACCTGAAAAGACAGAAAAAAAACAATAAAAATATGGATTAGTAATATTGCACCAAAATGATCAAATTCCTGTTATTTGTCACCACTTACATGTGTGGATATATTGCAAATGCACTACACCACCATAATACTATAATACACACATGAATCCTGAATGCTGGCCTGACGACTTTGTATGTCCTTCATAGTTAAAGTAAAACATTTACCACTGGACCCTAAATACTTGTTTTGGATTTTGAAGGCATCGTGAGTTTTTTTTATTTTAAAGTAAGATCAACTTACTTATTGTCAAGTGAGGCATTGCACCATGCATGTATTTTTCTGATGGTTTGTAAAATAAACGTATCAACACACAAACAAAATGTTACAACTGGCTTCTGTTGTAGTTTGCTGTACTTATTTAATCAGTTAATTTAATTAACTTGAGAAAAAATATCTTGGCATAACATTGAACACACAATAACAGCAACACCTGCAAAATATAATTCAATTCAGTAAAATATAGCTCTTATTTGAAATAGTCATTGTCAGGCTCAAAATGTAAAAAGACAGAACTCAATATACCACAGTTTACCACAGAGCTGATTCAACACCTCTCTAGTATAGTCTGTCAAACTCTTTATGCTTTACAAGGGTGACTTTTATTTTAAGTTTATAATGTTTCAAAGCATTAAATTGCACAAGGGTTGCTATTTTTGTGTCCGCTCCCAACATCCATACATCATTAATAGTACTTTTAGAATTGAAATAGAGTATAAAAAGCAATAAGTAAAAAGATAGTAGCATTGTGGGTAAAGCTAGTTTTAGTTGTTGGTCAGAGTGGTAAATAAAGAACGTATAACAGCAACAAGATGTAGTCATACATTCATAATGCATTATGACATTGAGGTAGTTATGATGTGATTACATTACGATGATTATTATCATGTGTTACTGACATTTTTTCTATCATGGCTATGCCCTGTATGAACCTACTGTCACTCCACTCCTCATGTTAGGAGGAGATTTCTGCCAACCCATCTGTTGTTTGAATACATAAAACTCTTTACTCGGTTGTCTGTTTCTGGTTGATCTGTGCACAACTCTAACATATAAACTCATTATTACCTTGAAAGCAGTGGTTCCAATGGTGAACAGCAGAGTGATGAGGAAGAGAAGGATGAAGGTGAGGGCTGTGTTTCCCATGTTATCTTCTTCTGCCTCCATGGTACTGTTCCGTTGGTGGTCAGTTATAATCAGGAACTCTGGATGTAGTGTACAGTAATTACTCAGTTAATACTTGGGACAGTCCACACCCAGCTTTAAACAACAGCTCGTGAGACAACGACCAGATTCTATTAGAGACCAAATTCTATTGATTTGCTAAAGTAGGGTAATATATTTTATAAAACCTCACAAGTCAGAGTGAATTTAATCAGTAAATCAATCAGTTAGTTAGCCAATCAATCCAAGTATGAAATAGACATTAAATTAAAAAGCAGTACTGGCATATGTCTTGTTTACTTATTACATTGTTGAGTGTACCATAAGGCCGAATAGTTTTTAAATGTTGATTATGTTGATAAAAGTAGTTCTACAATGATCCTGAATTGCTTTTGAAAGACTCCATTATTGGTGTGGCATGCATGACTTGGCTTGTGAATCAGTATATTCATCATTTGACTGAGAGACCGCAGAGCTGGAATTAGACCTTAAACAATCATCTGTGTTGTGTTGGGGGTGCAAGACCCAGTAGAGGAAACACACGTACACAAAGACAAGTCACACAAACACTGTTAATGCACCATCTACAAATAAAAATGAACAAATATGATTTATTTTATTTAATTTTAGCCTAAAGTTACTGGGGTGGTGGTGTTATTCTAGTGAAAACAATGAGATGTTGACAGTCTGATATATTGTTATTGTCACTGTGCTTTAAAACTCAAATATGCTGATATCTACACTGAACTTGCGTTGCATTAGGATAGCACTGTGACAGTACACTTAACGATAAACACGTAGCTCAAAATATTGGTCAAATAAAGACATGAACTGCATGCGACATACATCAACAGAGTTGCAAAGTGCTTTTTTTTTATTTTGATTTTGCATTAAAAAGACAAACACAATGTCATATCACAAGCAACAGACATTAAACAACAAACAGCAGAAGACACAACGACACAAAATGACATCTACTGGGCCTTGCACGTTTCAGGGATGTTCATGTTGAGGTTGACCAGGTTGGTGTTTTCAAATGTTCTGTGCCCGATGGACCTGACAATAGCTTTAGTGGTGTTAACCAGAGACTCGTGGTGAACTACACAGCTATACACCACGTCATTCTTTTTCCACTGCTCAAGGCTGAGCGTTAACTGGCCATAAACAGAATAGGATCCACTGTTTCCTACAGGGTTTGTGGTATAGAACTTTTTTGAGTCTGCTTCCTCGTCATCAACAAGCCAAGACACCAAAACCTCCTGAGGGAAGAAGTCTTTCACATAGCAAGCCAGGGTCACCATTTCTTTTCTAGTATGTTCTACTGGAGGCAGCATAAACACTGAAGGACGCTGAGTCCGTCCTCCTGCAAGCATGAGAAAACAATTAGGATTCCTGCCACAGATAAAAGTACCTGCAGTACTGAAGGAAATCTCTGCTACAAAATACACAATACAAATACACGATACACAAAACAACACACTTAGAAATAACTCTCTTAACGTGTTTGATTTTATGACAAGAGGAATTAAACACAGGCTATTAGTGCACAATTGCTGAATAGTTTTCTTACCGATATTCCTTTCATAGGTTTTCTTAAATGGTTCAACCCATTCAGTATGTTCAACATAGCAGTTGCGCTTTATCCCCTCGTTCCATTCTTCATACGTGATTTCAAGTGGAAGGCTGAATGGGCCTTTATTGCCCCGAGGGGGGGTTATTGAGGCATCAGCCATTGGGTTTCCTTGCAGGTCTTCCCAGTAAATCTTGCTGACAGATGGCTTGTTTACCGTGACATGACATACTATAGTTCCTTTGTTTTTTAAAAACATGTCCTCCATTCTAGGGCCTATGATCTTTATTTCGACATCCGCTTTGTCACATCCATCTGCTGAGTGAGGAATTAATGAACAATTATTGAACAGAAAGGGCTGCAAAGCCATGAGAATTAAATTTAAATTTACATACAATTTTTAAAGAAAAAGTAGCAATTTACTCACGAATTAGGGGAGATCTGTAGGTCACAGATGAATTCACGAATTTATCACCTTTTTCACCTTTTCCCTTAAACTGACATGTAAACTTAACGTTGTCAGTCCACTCACTGGTCTGTACTGCGAGAAAACTTGCTGCACTGTACAGTATAGTTCCATTCTCGTCCTTTCTTTCCCCAGCACGTGTTGTGATCTCGTATATTTTGTTGGGGATTTCTGCTTCATTTTTCAGCCATTTGATCTCATAATCTTTTGGTGAAAAATCTTTGGCAAAGCAGGAGAAGGAAGCCTCGTGTTCATCATCACAGGAGGCCAACACTTTAAGAGTTGGCGAAACCACCCCTGAAAAACAAACATATACACAAATATATATATATGCAGAAGCAAGGAATAATACATATATATGCAGAAGCAGAGGTGAACAATGTGCTACAATGTTCATGTAATCTAGATTTACTATAGAATTACAATATGACTGAGTTTCTGACTTCTCTGTTCTACTGTGTGTTATTCAACTTGCACACACATATGCACATAGTGATTACGCTCCTTAAATGACTGTAGCTTGTTACTAAAGTGTGCAGAAAGAGTCAAAAGAACAATAAGATTTTCATAGTAAAAAAATTAGATAATTGAACAGCAGAGCTTTAATGCTCGCTTCTGCATATACATTGACTGCTCAGGCAAGCAAACACAGATTTAACGTGAATGTTAATGATCAACACACAGTTTCCATCTATCTGCATAACTAGGATTATGCTGATAGATGGACAGAAGCAGAACACATTGCGATAATCTGTTCTTAGACAGGTGCAGAGGACATACACTATATTAGTAAAGAATAAAATAGACTGAATTCAGCAGCTGAATATACACAAGAAAGCTTCAGCCTTGTCAATCCACCTCACTGTCTGTTTTTTTTTTTTTGTTATTTGTTTTTTTTGTTTACATATTTAAGGACATGTCACGCTATTTAATCTGGTAACAGTTGTATTTTATTGTTACGCTCTCCTCTGTGTTTATGTTCCATTGAAATGGCAGATTGGAGTATATTTGATTCTAAAACATTTGAACCAATTATTGCTCTCTTTTACATTTAGTTCACGTGTGTCAACATCAGCAGCTCGGGACAAATTTACAAAGGTGTGGTAAAGTCTGAAACTAATAACGTTTCTCAGGAAAACCCAAAAACCAAGTCACAGAGATAAACTTTTTGTAGACATATTGCACCAATTACTCTTCATGACTTAATATTATTATTATTATTGCATTAATTGCACTATATATATATATACATACATAATTATCGTTAAATTATTATAATAGCAAGAGCTTTTGTGACTTGAGTTAGTTATTTGACATAAGGTCACCAAATGATCTTGAAATAAAGTTTAGATTCTTATCCTTATATGTAGTGACTTGAAGCAGCCTTGTAGTACTTTGTTTACTGCACTGTAAAATGTAAAACTTTGACTAAGGGTATCCTGTTTGATACTGTATTCTACCTCCATTTACTGGCAATAGTATAGATAATTAAGTATGACATCATTTATTAATTATCATTACCAAACTGCTTTTACATTTTTGTATCTTTAAAATATTTAATTTAAAAACCTTAAAATCATTGCACAATTATAAAATATGTTAATAGCTCCACCATGTAAACCTTTCAAATCAACTACTAAAAGACATTTATATTTGACTTAGCATTAGTCTTACTTGGCTTTGTGATATCTGCTTGTCCATTTCCCGCTGCATGTGTCACGGCACATTGGAAAGTCTCCATATTGTCCCAGTCCCGTCTGCTCACTTGGATTTGAGTGACTCCCGTATAAACGTCGCCTTTCTGTACTGGAGGGTACGTAATGAAGTCCGTCAAGGCAACCCCTTTTTTGCTCCATGCGTAGGTCAGTGAGGGGGGTGTGAAGCCGGTGGCAAGGCAGCCAAGAGTGACCAGGTCTCCAGACCCAGAATCACATTGCGCCAGAGGAAACACAGTTGGTTTTGTTGAAATGGCTAAAAAAGGAAAAACAAACGTGTAATTAAAATACAAATGAAATCCAACATAACAGACATTTTCACAAAGTCAGTTGAGTTGATCAATAGTGTAACAAAGCATAACATGGAAGGCATTACCTTTTTAATATGTTGAATGTGGAAATTTCAATTGCCCTCCATACACGAACCTTTGTTTCCCTATCTCATTTATTTAGATGTTTGTTGATGTTGGTTAACCTCCCTCAATAATATTATTTGTGGTAGTTTTTATAAATTGGTAAATTACTTTAAATGCACAACTTTGACAATAATCATTAGTATTTTTTTTAAATTGAAGGAATAAATGTAAAGTCGGTAAACATCCATTAACTGAGTCAATGGTAGTCATATTTTTTTTACAAACACGTATTACTTTTGTTCAAATTTAGCAATTATGTATGAGGTTAAAGAGTATTCTTACCTGATGAAACAGTTACTGTTGTACCTTTTCCCCAGTAGTCAAAAGCAGCATAGTAGCACAGTGCTGAATCTACTTAGCTGTTAGTATGAAAACTATAATGTTGAGCGCAACAACGAGCGTCTACCTCAACTTTTAATAAATCCCACCATGTTCTAAAATCCACTTAAATTACCCAAAAATATACTAGCCATAAATATCCACCATTGTGTCCTATACTGAGAATACCGGTTTGACTTTTTATACTACATACTGTATTAAAACACTTTACTTTTGAAGTGACACTTGACATGCTGAGAAGTTAGAGAATAACTTAAACATGACATTTCACAGTGTGAAACACACCCTGCTGTAGATTTGAAATGGTACAAATCTTACCTGATGACACTGTTACCATTGTGCCTTTTCCCCAGTAGTCGAAAGCCCAGTTGCCACAGTTAAGAGAGTCAATTCACACTTCTCACAAAAACTCATTACTGTAATGTCCCATTACTTCCCACCATACAGTTTGGTTTCGGCAGCAGTTAAAATCAAAGTAAAATATACACCTGTCGATAGACTTGCGTTCCAACTGAACTAAACAGCCAGGGGTTTTAAACTTTTCACAAATTCTTTGCCAGGCTGTCTTATCACTGGCCAACAGTTGTGACCACACGAAAATGGTAATATATATTTTAGTAATATGATGAGGAATTTCATTCTCTAATCAGAAATATTAAAGTTACATACCTGAGGTGACGGTGACCATAGTGCCTTTTCCCCAGTAGTCAAAAGCATAGTCACAGTTCAACAAGTTATTAACCACTGCATACAAAAACCTGTTCCCAGATATCTACACTTTCCATGGTAGGTTATTTTATGACAATCTACCCTCTGACATATTTACCTTGGCTTTTGCAAATAAAGATTCAGAAGATGCAACCAAACATGATTTTCAACACCAATGTTTAAACTGAGTCTACCCAGAAATGAACTGTGTGGTGTCACAACTGGATTTCCTAAAAAATACTAAATCTGTTTTTAAATCAAAATGTATACATTAGAGAAAAAAAAATAAGAGTGGCTTACCTGATGTAACTGTGACCATCGTGCCTTTCCCCCAGTAATCAAAAGCATTGTCACAGTGTAATATGTCAACACATCCAACATACAAAAACAAGCTCTTTAAAGATGCCGTTGATGCCACTGAGGTCTAAATATATTATATTAAACTGTGTAATTACTACATTTTCAATATGATGACAAAAAGAAGCTTATTTTACCTGATGTGACGGTCACCATTGTTCCTTTTCCCCAGTAGTCAAAGTAGTCGTCACAGTGACAGGTTTCAATGGCACTTTAGTGCAAAAATACTTTACAGCTTGTATCATCTAATAAATTGCTGTACTTACTCAGTAAACTACTGTATATACCTAACATGTACCCTGATATGTTTGCTGTAGATTAGACCCTAGTTTAAATGCAGTATAAACCAACATAAATTTAATAATAAACCATAAAAAATATTGAATTGTCTTCATCAAAATATATTCGATTATTACTCACCAGAAGTTACTGTGACTTGTGTCCCTTTCCCCCAGTAGTCAAAGTAGCCATCACAGTGATATATTACAATCTGCTTCTAATACAAAGACTAAAAGTGTCATTTAAACCAATAGAAGCATACATGTTTCATTGACAAAGCAATTCCCACTGTACTATTTATGAACCATTTCCCTTGAGATATTCATTTCCTGTGGTCTGGGTTATATAAAATTGAATATGTTTGCCAACGGTTAGTGAACACTTCCTCTTTATCAGACCCTCCTGTCAGCTCCAGTTCCTGCAGCAGGAGTTCACACAACCAGATACACTTGATTCAGCCAAATTACTATTAAGCCTCATATAAGTTAATGATATAATGAAGTCCACATTTTCACCACTTAGATTTAAAAGTTAAAAAAAGTCCATGCTGGAGGTATCTAGTGATTTAGTCCATTAACTAGCCTACAAGCCTTGTGTATATTTTACTGCTGAACATTTCACATGTTTTAGGATTGATTTCCTACCTTCCAAGCAGCCAGTGTTTTTTTTCACAGAAACTTACAAGTTGCTTGAGACAGTTATCCATCTGAGTGAACACTTTTTATTTTTTGTTAAAGTCACATTATTGTCAAGTTTTAATGTACAGTACTTAACTATGAAAGTTAACACACAGGTGTTTAATTTCAAGTCTGCAAATGTATTTTTATAGTGCCCTGGCATTAATGTATGCTGCCTGGAAGGTAGGACATTGATAAAAAAAAAAAGTGTTTTAAATTTAAAGAATACACACCTTTACTTAACAGCTATAGCTAAACTGAGAGATGTGCCATTTGTGATGTGATTGCAAAGATTGCATCTAGGAGTTTGCATTAGCAGGTTCCATATTCACAGGAAGGTAGATGTACTCGTAAATATTTGAGGGGAAAAAGTAATTTAATGTCATAATACAATTTTGTTGTTTGTATTTACTTCATTTAAATTTAAATACTGACTTAAAGGATAATTCTGGTATTTTTAAACCTGGGCCCTTCTTTCACATATTTTGGGGTCTAAATGACTAATAGTTACCAAAAGTTTTGGAATTGGTCCAGTAGATCGCCTCAGCCGGCAGCCGTGAAACTCGCTGCAATGGCTGCAACGTAATCCTTGCAGGCAACGGCACCCGTCAAAGTACGTACAATAAAAGTGCTTGTTTTTGCCAGTGACTGGCTCAGACTGTTATTCTAAGTGTCTGACAACATTATGGAAAGGACCCCAGATAGACCTTTTTGTTAAAGAGTAAGATCGTCTCGCTCTGAAATCTCGTGAGAGGTGAGTTGTTGCAGGAAGATGATCATTCTTTTCTTAGGGTTCTTTTTTAATCTTTTGGATAAAACAAATACACTAAGCTACGCTTTCTGTACTCCAACACAACAAACTCCTCTCTCCAACTCTGACTCATGTATAACTGAATCAGCAAATACTATGAGCAGGTCTGATGGTCTTGAAGTCAGTCATGAAGTGAACCTTCTCTTCAGAAATGGTGCACTCCCCGCCACAGAGCTCTGACAGTTTCACAGTCTAAAACAAATCAGCAATGACAGCTTTCTCTGAAATAAAATTGCTAGCTCTTCAAACAGTAAGGACCGCTGATCTACCTTCTACCTAGCTACCTTCATAGAGCTTCTCGCTCCACCCACAAATATCAGAGTAGAGCAACCAGTCTGCCACATTGCTCACAATATGAATGTATAGCACAGTAAGGTTTCAGAAAGCCATGCTTGTTCATATTTTGTTTAGTAACTGCACCAGAACTGATATAGCAGTTACATTGTACGTCTGATCAGCTCCTTTTAGGGGCCTATGGGTGCACCTATAAGAAATGTGCTTATTGGTTCAATGCTTTTTAAAGCATAGTGCTTAGAAAAATATGAATGTGGTCTTTTTACTATGCAGAGCTCCAGCAGCCTTACATAAGAGAAACAGAGCAAGACTCTTGTTCAGTGGTAATGGTCATATTTGAACGTTGACATGGCCTTGAACTTTTGCAAAATGTCATGTCTTGTTTGTAATTACACAGCATTAGTCCTATTATTTTTTATTGTTCAGATAAACTCATGGACAGCGTAGTCCAGGTCTATAGGCCGTGTATTCATAGAATAACGTTTGTCTTTCATGCTGATCAATGAGAGTTAATGCTACCTATCAGGATGATTCCTTCTGTGCTCATAAATAATGAGTGCCTTCGCTAATGTCAGAGGACATTGTTAGATTTTGATGAAATATAACATTAGGCTTATTAAGCTTGAGGGAAAGCGTGCAGTGGCGCTACATCACACACCATAGGCTGCATAATTAATGAGTGAGGTGATTGTTTAAACAGTCAACTGGTAACACAATTGATAAGATGAGATGTGTCATGATCTGTCTGATTCAACTCAGCAGGTGATTAATTGATCAATCACATTGTGTTGCTTTGCAGTAAATAGACCAGATCAGAGCAGTACAGGCACTAACCCATTTCTTGGGGTAATGCCTGCATCACGAACGTTAACAAAGGTTCCTTATTATAAAGACATACTAACTTATCTTGCTATAATTAGAAGACTCATGTTATATAAAAAGGCATAACAAGAATAACTTCTTGTTTAAATGAAAGGGTACATCAAAATAATGAGAGAAATATGTTTTAGCATGAAAGTATGAGAGCTAATGCTGATACGTGCTGCTCATGTTTGTAGTATTTGGACATTGAATTTAACATTTTTTGAATGGAGCATTTAATATTGAAATCTTGAAACCATTTTTTCCCCATAGATTTCTATAAAGGTTGGGATATGTAGCTGCTAACCACACTTTACAGCTTACAGCTCCAGTAGAATCACATTTTGAATGAATGTTTTGTGATATGTTGTTCATGTTGAACACATACAAATTCAATTTCCTGCTTTTGTGTAATGTATTATCATGTATTATCAGTGCTGGTGTCTGAGCCTTTGGCCTTTGGCTTCAGTCTAAAGTTTCAGTTTGTCTCAACTGGATGCGGAAGCACCTGTTGTGGTGAAGATTGTTTCCTCTGTGTTACATAAATATTAACCAGTAAGGATGTTGATAACCACAAGTCCAAAATGTACACACACTTTCAGTTATGTTTTGATAGTATCTCTAATTTATGTATTTGAGTTTAACACTGCATGTTTGTTAGTATAGAAGTACACCTAAGGTTATGGGTAGCAAATAGTATACGTATTTGATTCTTAACATGTGAGCATTAACTCACATTTAAAACATACTTTATTTAATTAACCTGACATCAAATTAACTGTAATTGGTCTTTTTATGTTTGTTTTTCACTATGTGAAATATATTCCCTCTGTTGCTACGAAGTGAGAAACAAATTAAGCTTTTCTGAGGTTTTATGATTTTCATGTTTTTTCATGTTAAAACTCAGTTTAAAACTGAAAACAAAAAATACAATTCCACATAAATGCAATTTACCCTCCACTATTCCACCGAATGTCACCTTTCCTCAGTGTCTAATAAATGTGGGAAATGGCCTGGTTTTGTGAATATCTTCTCTTTGTCTTTAGGCACAGTGGCTTTGTGCCTCAGTTCAGTTCAGGACAGGTTTTTGTATTACCACATATCACTGTGGCTACCCCCCCATCTACACAGTGTCACATACTCATACAAAAACCTTTGCCTGATATGGTGTGTGGTCTGTGTTTTGTACTGTTCGTCCTCAGCAGGACTATTTACTATATTTTAGTACCTTTTTACAGTAAAACTATGAAATCATGAAAGAACATTCCACTTTTGCTCCATTTAATTTTTAATTTTACACTTTAAAAGCTGATTATTGCTGTTTTTACTTTGTGAATATCTACATGATCCTCTGTGTTCTAAGGAAACTGTATCACTTTTAAGCTCATGATGTCGTAACACAACCCTTTGTGTAAGATCACATTATTGTCAGTCTTTAAACATCTTTGCTTTTCCAAAGAAGAGTTTTGTTGGACACATACAGGCAGCAGAAAGCAGTCTCACCTACTAACTAGTTTCTGTATCAGCACCATACATGGCATTTATTTCTCAGTGGAAGGAGGTTTTTGTCACAGGATGTATCACTGTGGCTGCCGCTATATGCTGCACTGTGATATAACTCCATACAAAAACTCCACCCTGGACACTGGCTATCACGACACACAAATGCTGTTACTTTTTTACATTAGTTTAATGAGTAATGTTAAGATCTAATCATGTGGAAGGAATCAGCAGTGCAAATGGTCCCTGATGATTGTTGTTTAATTATTATTTATTTTTTCATTTGGTCATGCCGTACACACTCCTGAAAAGGTCTTCACAATTATGGTAATGATACAATAAAATAAACACATAAATATTGATCTACATTGTGCAGTAAAACCATGGACAAATGATATCCACCTAATTTGAATGAGAAACAAAACTACTACAGCCAACTACCAACCCTAAAACAAGAAAACTGAAGGAAAAAAAAAAAACAATTACACATTAATGCAATTTACCCTCCACTGTTCCATTAAATATCACCTTTCTTCAGGGTCTAGTGATTTTGGGAAATTAAATGGTCTTCTCTCTTTTTCTTGAGGCACAGTGACTTTGTGCTTCAGTTCAGTTCAGGTTTTTGTATTACCACATATCACTGTGGCTCCCACCATACACAGTGTCACATACTCATACAAAAACCTTTGCCTCATATGGTGCATTGTTAGTTTTTTGTACTGTATGTACTCAGCAGCAACAATCATGAAACAGCATTCTACTTTTCCTCCATTTTATTTTTAATTTTACCCTTTGAACCATAATTATTCTGTGTTTTTGAAAATCACATTTGTCAGACTTTGGTGATTTTTAGTCTTGCTAGCAGCATGGCTCTATGGCAAAGTTGGTCTGTTGGGCAATCTGTCCACCACTTTGGTCCAGGCTGAAATATCTCAACAAATATTTGATGGATTAGGATGACATTTAGTACAGACATTCATGGTCCCCAGACAATGAATCCTAATGACTTTGTTGATCCCCTGACTTTTCTTCTAGCGCCACCACTAGGTTGACATTTTTTACTTTTAGTGAAATACCTTGACATCTATTGGATGGATTGTCATGAAATTTGGTACAGATATTCATGGTGCACAGAGGATAAATCCAAATGACTTTGGTGATCCCCAACTTTTCCCATAGCGACACCAGCAGGTCAGTGTTTTAATTTGTCCAAAACTTTGGTTTATGACCAAATACCTGTAAAACTAATGACATTCCCATCAGCCGTAGCTGCACTTTGTGTTTAGTGTTAATTAACAAATGTTTGCATGCTAACATGCTAAACAAAGATGGTGAACATGGTAAAAATGATAGGCCTACATGCTTAACATCAGCATGTTAGCATTTTGATTGTGAGCATGTTAGCATGCTGACGCTACCACTGTGCCTAAGTACAGCCTCACAGAGCCGCTAGCTTGGCTGTAGATACTGATCCCCTGTGTGCTAAGGAAACTGTATCACTTTTAAGCTCATGATGTCGTAACACAACCCTTTGTGTAAGAACACATTATCGTCAGTCTTGAAACATCTTTGCTTTTCCAAAGAAGAGTTTTGTTGGACACATATCTCACCTACAACTAGTTTCTGTATCAGCACCATACACAGCATTTCCTTCTCAGTGGAAGGAGGTTTTTGTCACAGGATGTATCACTGTGGCCGCTGCTATATACTGCACTGTGATACAACTCCATACAAAAACTCCACCCTGAACACTGGCTATCACAACACACAAATGCTGTTACGTTTTCACATTAGTTTAATGAGTAATGTTAAGATCTAATCATGTGAAAGGAATCAGCAGTGCAAAAGTTCCCAGATGATTGTTTTTTTAATTATTATTTGTTTTCATTTGGACATGTCGTACACACTCCTGAAAAAGGCTTCACAATTATGGTAATGATATGATAAAATAAACACATAAAAATATTATTACTGATCTATATTGTGCAGTAAAACCATGGACAAATGAAATCCACCGAATTTGAATGAGAAACAAAACTACTGTTGCATTAAACAAGATCAATGTGCTCTGACAGAATGATACATATTTCATACCCAGTATATTTTTTCTGGGCATATCATCTAAAAGGGTTGTCATCTTTAGTTTAACACTGTGTCTTAGTGTAGAAGTGCATTCATGGGTTAAAAAAATATGGGTAGGAATAGTAGTTATTTTGATAATTAAATACTTAGTGGATCCTAATTTATTAGCCATTAGCTCACATTTAAAACATAATTTAATTAACTTGACATAAAATTAACTGAAGTGGTCAGAAGTCTTTTTATGTTTGTTTTTCAGTATGTGATATATACAGTATTTGCTGATACAAAGCAAGTGAAAGAAAATGAGCTTTTCTGAGGTGTTATGATTTGCCTGTTTTTCAGGGTAAAACTGAAAATACAATACAATTACACATAAATGGAATTTACCCTCCACTACTCCATTAAATATCACCTTTCTTCAGAGTCTAGTGTTTTTCTTCTCTTTTTCTTGAGGCACAGTGACTTTGTGCTTCAGTTCAGTTCAGGTTTTTGTATTACCACATATCACTGTGGTTCCCACCATACACAGTGTCACATACTCATACAAAAACCTTTGCCTCATATGGTGCATTGTTAGTTTTGTGTGCTGTTTTTACTCAGCAGCAACAATCATGAAACAGCATTCTACTTTTCTCCCTTTATTTTTAATTTAACCCTTTGAACCATAATTATGTGTTTTTGAAAATCACATTTGTCAGACTTTTGTGATTTTTAGACTTTTAGTCTTGTTTCCTTGTGAATATTTACTTGATCCTCTGTGTGCTAAGGAAACTGTATCACACTTAAGCTCATGTTGCCTGACACAGCCCTTTGTGTAAAATCACATTATTGCCAATTCAAATTGCCACTTTTGCAAAATTTTATTTTAAATTTTTACCCATTGAAACCTAATTATTGCTGTTTTGTTTTCTTTGTTTTAATTTTTACCTTGTGAATATTTACATGATCCTCTGTGTGGACCTTTTTACAGTAAAGCTATGAAATCATGAAAGAACATTCCACTTTTGCTCCATTTCATTTTTATTTAATTTAATTTAATTTTACCTTTTGAAACCTAATTATTGATGTTTTTACTTTGTGAATATTTACTTGATCCTCTGTGTTCTAAGGAAACTGTATCACTTTTAAATTCATGATGTCGTAACACAACCCTTTGTGTAAGATCACATTATTGTCAGTCTTTAAACATTTTTGTTTTTCCTAAGAAGAGTTTTGTTGGATACATATCTCACCTACTTGTTCTCTGTATCAGCACCATACACGGCATTTCCTTCTCAGTGGAAGGAGGTTTTTGTCACAGGATGTATCACTGTGGCTGTTATACTGCACTGTGATACAACTCCATACAAAAACTCCACCCTGCATACTGGCTATCACAACACACAAATACTGTTACTTTAACTATAGTGTTTTTCATATCACTCTAGTAATGTTAAGATCTAATCATGTGAAAGGAATCAGCAGTGCAAAGGATTGATTTTTTGATTATTTATTTATTTAGAGGTGGTTATTTTGTATATATCCCTAAAAAGGGCTTCATTATTACAAGAATTAAACAAATACATATAAATGCAGTTATTTATATACATTGTGCAGTTAAACAAATGCCATCCACTTAATTTAAATGAGAAACAAAACTACTCTAGCATAAAACAAGATCAGTAGTCTCTGACAGGATGATACATATTTCATACTCATTTATTACTTAATACTTATTTTTTCAGGCATATCATCCAAAGGTTGGGTGACCACATAGTGCTACAAGTGGCCGTATCAGTGATATGAAAACACAACCCAGTCATTTATTAAGTCTTCAAAGTACTACATATCCAGAAGTTGTGTTTACTTGGGCTGACTATATATTAATGAAGCCACAGCTTCCTAGGGTTGTACATACACCTTCCATTTACAGTATAAAGACCTTTGACTCTCTTGAGAGGTTTTTGTAACTGTGTGAATCACTGTGGCCACCCCAGTACACAGTGATACACCACAATACAAAAACCTTTGCCACAGTGTAGCTTCTCTGCAATACACTATACAACAGCACTGGTTCTTTTCATTTAAATAATTCTAAATCAACATCATTGTGGGACTGTAATGACCACTGTAAGTACCTGTTTTATGTATTCTCATTGTTCAATGGCAGGAATAATAATTGGATTTTGAATACAACATGTTCCAATGATGAAAGTCTTAATAAGTTTATTATCATAGTGAATATTTGTGTGCTTCTTTGCAGTTTCAGCAAAGACACAATACTGTATTTATGAGGTTTTGTTATGTGCTGTAGTATACAATCATATACTGTATTGTATTGTACTGTATTATTGCAGTCCACCTTTGACTCTATATTAATACCATTAACTACCCGTTCACTGACAACTATATTTTCATGGCTTTTACATGATCATAGATGAAGAGTTTTGTAGTTTCGTAGTTAAAATATGCGCTATGTATTTTTTAAATTTGACCTCAGAATGTGAATGTGTACAGACTGTTCAAAGTGTTTTCATTAATCTAACATGGACACTTTGAAGAGACGGGAAAATAATATGTTAAAGAAAATATATCAAATCTTGCATACATAAGCCTACATGCGGGGGACAGAATATTGGAAACACTTCTCAGTTTAATGAAATACAACACCACCACTATTGCTTCATAAATGACCACAGAGTTAAATCAGCAGTGTCACAGGGTCAACAAATACTTAACATCATACTACAGGGAAACTGTGTTGAACTGAATCAGATTTTATAACTGTGACATTGTGTACGTTGACTCAGTTTGGTCAGTGGAGAGTCGGGTTAAGAACACAATTCTCTGCATATAAACACAGTCAGTGACTTGTCTTATAGCACATTCATTACTGTGCTATTTCCACAATATTAAGAAATGTAATTCAACAATACCAATATATCCTTTGACAGAAATCTGATATTCTCATTAGTTATTCATCTGGAGCTTTACTTACTTTATGATTAACAGGAGAAATACAGATGAGCCTCACAACATGGTTTTTGTTATTGTGTGTAACACTGTGCTGTAACTCCAGTTACTGCTATCAACCACAGTGACACAAGCACTTACAAAAACCTTACCACGCCTGCAACAGACCACACGGTTATTTGACATGGTTTTGAAACACTGGAGTTTTTTATTGAATAGGTTTGGGCTGAATCAGTGCCGTCTGCTTCCACTTCTTCTGGTGTCTAGTGTTGGGTGTGTGCTTTTTAATGTCATTATTAGTATTATTTCATGAGAAGGCAAATAGATGCAGATTTGTTTCTCAGTGGTAGACCACAGCCTTTATAAATGATTTTGAATTTATTAGTGTGTTTTTATTTCAGCAACAGCATCATTTTGATTCCTCTTCTGAGCCTGGTGACCTCAGACTAATCCCACCACTGAAATTAAGCTTTTTAAAGATCAACTCCACAGTTAATCTTGCATTACACCTAGCTGTGCATCAGACAATAATGTGTTGTGCAGTGCTATACTTTACAGAGTGGGGGCGGTGCACCTAGAAGCCTGTAGATGGCAGCACAGGCAAGATTTTCAACTTGTTCATCTTTAAGCTCACCGTCACTTGCAGAGTGCATCTAGATGGCAGATCAGTGCTTTGTTGCTTGTTATCAGCTGCTGCCTTAATGTACATCAGACATTGTAAATGCAAATACAGTGAAGGGATTTTAATGTAGGCCTGCATAAATATGGTCCTATGAGCTCATTTAAAGTATTTAAGCAAACCTAACCACTTACAATACTTGCATATTGTGGATTTATAGGATTTTACTGTGTTTTCCTGTTGTATGAAAGAGGACAATGAGTCATATCACCTCTACATGTCTTGTTTCCACTACACATTCTGTTTGCTGCACATTTCTGAAAAAGCCGCTGCTCATGGCCACATTTGAATAGACAGAATGAGGCCATGTTGTCATTGGGGGGTGGGGGGGGGCTCTCCGTTTCACTGGATGTCTAAGATACTGCGTATAATGGCACAAAAATACACCCTTGTATTTATGTTAACATAATACAAGCACATAGATATTGATTGAAAAACACAATGTTAAAAAACGCATTACAGTTGTCCATCATAGAGAAAGTGAGTGTGAGAGTTAATTGTTCTGTGAGTATCAGTCTGTGATGGACTTCAGGCCGTTTGCCCGAGCAAGAATGTTGGGACAGGTTTCATCCCATGAAGACTGGGATTAAGTGGATAAAGAAAATTACTGAATGAATGAGTGAAGAGGTTATTATTTGTGGTAGTGTACAGATAGTTTGTTTTGTATTGACTTTGTGAATGTTTTTTTAATTTTTTTGTTTTACTAGCAAGTGCCATAAATATAAATATAAATATAAATATCTTGTAATCTTTTGTGTTCCCAATCACACGCCCTTTCTATTTACTGCTTCAAGACCAAGTGACGGATCACTTAATCCTCACAAGGCCTTTGCCACTAGATGGTAGTCTTCACTGACTTTTCTGACTTCTATTAACCAGCTGGCATGTAAACCAAAACGTTCCTCTAGCACATCAACAAGCTGACATTATAAAACATTTAATGACAATTATTTTATTCTCATTATTCTCAAGAAGAACATATTTTTTGTGTTGAGTTTGAAGGACAAAGTATCTAATTTCGTAAATGACAAATTGACAAATAATTATAAATAATTAATAAATAAACATAATTATTGAATTTAGAAGTAGCAGGTCATCTATCAGCACCTAATAGTTCAAGCTGGGCAAATTCACATTAATTAAAAGTAACCTTGCACCTGGTGAGGATGTTGAGAAGTTTTTAACATCTGCCATCTAGTTCCTGGTAGACTGCACCCTCTTATAATATCCCAGTCAGTCAAGCAGTGACACTCACCAGACAGAAGTAAAAGGAACTAGTTACAAGGCCAAACTCATCACACAAGATCTGGACTATCCATCTCTATATCAGCCATGAACTCACAACTCTGCACCATACAGCAAAACAACTTAATGCACAAATATACTTGTACTGTATCTGGTATTTCTGCCTTATTTAGTCTGCACCTTGCTTGTCCTGCATTTACTGCAGTATTGTTTGATGAACTTCTGTCTATAATTTATCTTGCTTCATCATGGTACTTCACATTTGTGAAAGTAGCTTACGATGACACGTTTCTGAAGATGTTTTGTGTTGCCTTCGTCTGTGAGGATGTGTGTCTGCTGTATGCGTGTCAGCCGCTTCACGCCTGGATAAATGCTGATATGCAAATAAACGCAGTGAAAGACGAGTCTCTTGCTTCGAGGAAGTTTATTTGTAGCTCTGACGGTTTCTACAAAGTTTCACTGCTGCAGGTGTGGTCCCAGAGGTGCAGCGAGAGGGGGGAAGTGACTCTCTAAAGATGACATGTTTAGAAACGCCAGGAAATTGAAAAACCTTCTGAGTTCAACTGATAACAGAAGTTTACGGTACGTTGACTTGATGTGGTGTTATTTGTTCAAATCTTATCTAATGTAAGAATCATATCTATTGAATTAATGATGAAAGCAAATATAATCAATAAAATAACCAAACATGAAAAAAGTACTCTAACTACGAAATGCAAAACCCCATACAAAATATCTATTTTGACTACAGTACAATTTGTTATTTACATATCAGTGAAAAGTTAATACTACACTTCACTAACACATTTTAATGACACTAGAAGGGTTCAAGAAAAGTAATCAAGAACGTCTGTAATCATAAATAAACAACAGTACCCAAAGCAGGAAAATGTATTCAAATAAACGATTAAAAATTGCAGTTGTATTTTTATTTTTCTACAGGTTACAGAGAAATCCATTTTCATTGTTTAGTTAATCATTATATATGATGATCATTTAATTTAGCAGATATACAGTAGATTATGGATATTGTACATACATTTAAAACTAGATAAAAAAGACACAAAAAACAACAACAAATGAAGACCTGTAGTCGTCTATGCTGTGCATCCATCTGATCCTTTATCGTCTCTTCATCTGGAAAAAAAAATCGAACAATTAAAAACAATATAATATATTTACTTGTCAAATACAGATTTTAAACAGTGGTAGGGTTTTATTGATCACTTCGATCTGAAGTTTCACCCAGCTGGAGAACTGACAAACAATCTCTGTGTCTTTAATACAGCAGATAGTGCTGGCCAGCAGATTTGCTGCAGGCGACTGGTGTTCTGTAACAATTATATTAACTGTTGGACTGGATGATTGGTTCATTTTAATAACATCTTTCAAGAACTTGCACAAAAAAGGTCTATCCTCATACACCAGGACACGGTAACTACCTGTGATTTGTTACTTAAAGATGGTATCTGTAATGTGTTTAATTCACTATTAATATAATATATTAATATGTGCAGTGGAGCATTTAAAACGCACAAACCAGCACAACACATCTGTGGTTGGAGACACTCTTCACTCTGCTGCTGCTAAATATTGATCAGTCTCACCTGTGCTGGTTGGCTGTGCCAATGAACTCTGTTCAAAACAGAGCTAGTGAACTGAAAGTGATGCATTTCACATCACTTTACTGTGTAATTGTGTCCATCAAAATCAACACTATAAACCTGTAATATCACATGTTTCTTTACTTTAACATGAGGTTTGTTATAGCCAGATAGAGCAATTCACCAGTCAGAAAGAATGATTTGGTGCCAGTTAACTTTTCAGATATTGCTGATAATCTATGACATATTGATTTTTCTTATTTTTTGTCTCTTTTGTCTAATGTTATTAAGCTAAATGGATGCATTGATTTGCATTACAAGGGTCTCCCTTTTCAGGACCACGTGCACTGCACAAACTGCACAAACCTGGAAAAGTTGGCGGTCCATCACAAGCACAGACAGAAAATCACTAACTTTCACATTAATATCGCTGGTCTTTTCTTCTCCTGCATATTCTTGTCTGTGAAGATGGGAAGAAACTGTCACACCCACAAAAAACTATGCAAAGTTTAGTGGGTTAAAATTGTCTCTCCTTTATGTGTGGCATCTTTATTGTTTACATGACTGGGCTTTATTTTATAACGTACCGTACTTGGTCAAACTGCTTACTTGTTTTCAGTGAATATTTAAATTCTGTATAATAACTTATACAGTATTTAGTACGTAGTATAACTGAAATGCAGAAAACGCCTGCATGTTTACCTTGACCAGGCTGAATATCATGCAATAGAAGAGAGAGGATATGAAGAGGAATATGAAGGAGGAGGTTGTGGACCACAGACTGCTGAACTCATCCTCTTCACTGGCAGCCTCTGTGCAGCTCAGAGCAAAACTCAGATTTGACTCTGGAGAAAAATCTAAGAAAAGGAAGGTATAGGTGGTTAGATGAGAGTGGTGTGTGTGTGTGTGTGTGTGTGTGTGTGTGTGTGTGTGTGTGTGTGTGTGTTAACAAAGGTTGTTTATTACACATAGATGCCTTTTTCTGAACTGGAATCAAGCATTATCCACACGTCGTGTGGATGTTTCTCTACTACAGTGACTTTGTGCTTCCTTTTCAGTTTGTTTTAAAATATTGAAGTCATTCATGAACATGTACAAAAGTGTCTCCATGCAACATTTATTTGAAACAGTCAGCACACTTCTCAAGCTGTTAGACAATGTGACAAAGACAGATTGAAACATAATATGATGACAAAACTAAATTGACATGTTGACTGTTATTTTTACAATCTCAAAGACTGATGACATCACAGAGTGCACATGTTCCCATGGCAGAGAGTACACACAGAGACAGAGCAACACATCAGCACAAAATACCACATTTAAAGCTGATTCTACTATTTCCTACATTCAATCGAGTTATCCTGGGCCTTAGACACTCCGTGTGGTTCCATGGAGGCATTGCTGCCAGCAGGCCAGACGTTGCAGTAGAACGTGGTCTTCTTGTCCCACTTTTCCTTGGTGGTGGTGTAAACACTTGTAACTGAGTAACCCTGTTGGGTCTTCTGTGGGGGGAAGTTAATGCCATCAGTATAGATATTGTTGTCTTTTCTACTCTGTTCTGACCAGGCGATGTAGTAATCCTGCAGCACAGGACTGGAGACCAGACACACTAGAGTGACCTCATCTCCTTTCTTGATGTCCTGCTCTGGGAGGACGTGGACTGTCACTTTTGTCTTCTTTTCATCTGAAAGAGACACTTGGTTTACCAAGGAGATTCATATAAGCTTTACGTTTTCTATATATAGATTATGACATGTTTGTGTGTGTAAGTTGGCTGCCTCCCCAGACTTACAGTTTACTGTTCTACCAATCAGTCTCCTTCACTCAGTAACATACCTGCTTTGTGGACAGTCAGATCTTGAATAACTGGTGTCATGTTGTCTTTAATGGCAGAACAGCGCACTTTGTTGACACTCGACATCTCAGTGCGATTACGAGTCAACGTGCTGGTTTTGATGTACTGACTGCCTTCTGGCTTTGTTGTATCAACATTGTTGTCTGTCACATCTTGTCCATCAATTTGCCAAGTGATTTGAATTTCATTTACAATGGTCTGGTCCTGTCCAGTAATGATACACTCAAACTCTGCCTGGTTGTTGCTGAACATGGTTTTGGGACTTGATTGGTTCAGTGTCACTGTGATAGGAGCTACATAAAACAGAGCAACAGAGAAAACCATTACTTAACATCGGGACACTCAGTACAACAGTATTATGTAATGATTGTAGTAGCCCTGTACCTTTTGAGGCCTTCTTTGTATAAGTTGTTCGTTGGTGCAACACCTCACATGTGTAAACAGCTTTACTGTCCCACTCTGTGTTCTTGACCTTCAGGACGCTGACAGCTGAATATACGTCTCCACTTATTTGCGGGGCCCAGTTAGTGAAGCCAGTTACATAGTTTGCATTCTTTTTCCATTTGACTGACAATTCTTTTGGAAGAAAATCCTCAATTGTACACACCAGGGCCTGAGTGTCTCCTCTTGGCGCTGACAGCAAAGTTACCTTCGGAGGATATGAGGCCTCTATGCATGTGGAAGAAAGGCAGAAATAGAGAAATACCTGTTTTAATTGACATCAGTCTGTAATTATTCATTTTAGAATTTTGAGAAAATAATGTAAAATACCAGACAGATGAGGATAAACATGAGACACAGAAATCATACTGAAGATTGTTAAATTAAAAACAAGATGAACAAGGTGATGCATGTGGACTCAAAAGAATAACAGAGCCATGATAGTAAGTTAAAAATCACATACTTTCCACTGTTACACTTTTGGAGCCTCCAGGGTGAGTCACAGCGCAATTTAAAGACTTTGATGAATCCCAGTCAGATTTTGATACTTGGACCAAACTGACTCCTGTATATTTGTTGTTTCTCTCAGCTGGAGGATAATTTACATAAGTCAGGGTGGTCCCACTGGCATCGGTCCACTGGAAAGTAAGACTCTTTGGGTAGAAGTCACGTGCAAGACAACCAACAGTAATTTTATCTTCAGACCCAGAGTTGCACTGAACCAAAGGGAACAGAGTTGGTGCTGTAGTTTCTGTGAAAGAGAGAAAGTTTTAAAGTGTCAATACATGTAAATACTAGTGTAGGTAAATTAAAGAATACAGATGATCAATAGCTGTCTAAAAGCGAATAACAAGCTCCTGTGTTATCTTTATAACCATGTAATCACTGTAACAATATATAAACAGTACCAGTATCATTGTTTATGTTAAAATGCTGCTGCTGAAACATGAGATTATCTTGACCCTTTCCCAGCAGCAACGGCATGTTTATCTAAATCATATTAGAAATATAATTTATGGTTTGCTTAATAATACTTAATAAGTTAATGGTAATATAATGGCTAATGGAAAAATCATATGCAGGATAGCACCACACCAGCTGTGACTGTTGCCAGTTTGCATGATGAAACTGAAGAGAGAGACATCGGCCCAAAAGATCATTTTAATGAATAATACATTTTAATAAATAATGTCCTATTGATTTTTTTTTTATTTGTTCAACACAGATAAACAGACTGGATCTGATTTATACAATGGCACCGATATTTAATAGTGCACTCTTTTGGTGAAATTGAATTAATCAATTTAAAACATTTTTGTCACATCTGGCATCGGTCCAGTGGAAAGTACTCTTTGGGTGGAAGTGATTTTATCTCCAGTTCCAGAGCTGCTCTGAGTCGATGCAGTTCCTTTCAAAGAGGAGATTTTTTAAAGTTGAAAATCATATAAATATAAAACAATTATTTAGCTAATGATTAATCTATTAACCTCAGAATTATAATATAGAGACCCAAAGTGTTCAATGTTAAATAAATACAAATAACCACAATATATGTGACATACATACATGAAATTGTGAACTAATTCAATAAATGTTTAAAACTCAGCTCATTATTATAAAATATTATTTCATACCTTTTAATATTATTTATTATTTATTATTGCAACTTGTCTTTTATAATGTCTTATTCATTAAATTAATACTGAACACTTTGGGTCTAATATTAAACATACTTTTTATTTACTTTATAACCATGTAAAGACTGTAACTACAAAATCAGCATCATTGTAAATATCAAAAAGCCTCATTGTAGGAGGATTTGAGCATTTCACAAACTGAAACAAAGCCGGGTTTATCTTAAAAAGCTTAAAAATATATATTTTTAACAGTAACTAATAAAGGAATAAATAATGATTAAATAATAATGTTAATATGATGGATTTCAGAAATCATCAACAAGTTAGCACAGTAGCAACTATGACTGTTGCCAGTTTGAACAAAAAAGATGAAGACAATTTCTTTGATAAGTGACAAGTAAAAAAAATATATAATTAATTATTTGTTTGTGTTCAGCACACAAATAAACGGTCTAAACCTGAGCCTGTTAATACAACGGCTTCCACCAACCTTTAAAACCAAAACCACTGCACTGTTTTGTGGAATCAAGACATTATAATAGTAATAATAATT